>APFE030488897.1:0-48619 GCA_000404065.3 Pinus taeda
CATTGACTGGTAATCAAGTGGTTTCTACCATGTTCAACTTCGACACATTCATTCACATGGATAGAATCGTACTAGTTCAGGAAGTAGAAATGAAGACCCTGGATCTAGTTTCCACCGTCTAGGCTGTGAGGAATTTTGTTATAATTATATAGTGGACTATTCATAAACAGATGGCTACACCCATACTGTGTCCATATGTCTCTACTTGTGATGTGATACAAAATCATTCCTTTATCAGAACAGTTTTAGATAGTTCTTAGTCAGTTTTGATCTGAGTATGAGGATGCCTACCTTAGCAATGATATTTTCACACACACACACACACATATATATATATATATATATATTTTGTTTTGAACGTTTTTTACAGGTTCCGATTGGGGTATCCACAGGAAGATCCTTGAAATGATAAATTCCTTCACTCTTCTTAAATGATCAAAAATTATCCTCATCTATTACAGACTTTGCACTTTAGGGGGGAAATCTGTTACATAAAAAATTGTCACCATGACTTTCTACAGTTTGTGTGAGTCCATCACCACTCATACATACCTCCTTTGCGAGTATTAAGCCTCAACTCTTCATGTCAAGCCTTGAAAATGGGAGAAAGACCTTAAAAATATCTCAAATCCTGGTTTTGCACTTTCTCCTAACATTGCCTGTGGTACCGCACACAATGGTCATGTCCACTGCGCACCTAACCGCTCCGTCTTTTAAGTGATGGGTGCAAACCCCTGTAAAAGTTAAGAAGGCACGAGTTCGCTCTTAAAAGCTCACCTTGGGTCACTTTTGGATGCTTCTAGAAGGAATATTACACTGGAAAGTCCGCTCCACCTTGGTTCATCCATTCCATAACTAAGGGAGCTAACTCCATGATATGAGGTGTTTATGCCATTGAAGGAGGAAATTATCCCTTCAATGGTGGACCTGCAACTTCCTCCATTTGCACTATAAATTTAGGCATTGGGCTGGTTGTAGGGGAGGTAGAAAGCTGAGGATTCTTGAGGGTAAATGCTGCTAGAAATTAGACTTCCTTTTTGAGCTTGTGAGAGGAGAGATCATATACCTTTCACTTCATTTGGGAAGTGAGTGAGGTTTGTCAAAGTAGAGGAGATTCCTGCTAGACCCTGGAAAGAGCTTGTGCAACATCAAGGCAAAGGTTGTAAGGTTATTTTGTTCATAAAGTTAATACAATCAAGTTGGTTTTTGTTAATGAACTGTCTCTAATGGTTTATTTTATGAGCTCCTTGATCTTCATAATGAACATGTTTTATTATAGTATCTATGTAGGCGTTCTTTGATGTGTGTTTGTTTGTGTATGCAAGTTATTAAAAGGGAATTGCTCGAAGCTCTTGGAACAAAGCTGCCACAAACAAGAGTTGGACCGAGGTAGGGTCTATTACACCTCTTAGTTTATGAATTGAAACATGTTTAGAGAAAAGTAGATTTGCTTGTGCTGATTGTTGCTAGATATCAATTGATACTAGGGAGATCGGTCTTTGTCTGCAAGAATGATTTATCCGGCCAAAAATATTCAGGCTCCACACAAGGAGGTTGGGGAAGACAAAGAGGAAAGAAAACCTAAAGAAAATTCACCCTTTCCTATGAGACTATCCATGACAGTCCAGCCTAACCAAGAAGAGACTGAATTCCTAGAAGAATTGAAAAATTTATGTGTAAAAATACCACTTCTCCAAGCCATAAAAGATGTGCCTATCTACAATAGGTTAATCAAAGAGAAGTGATTTAAGCATAAGAGAGATGACCCAACCATCAATGTCATAGGACATGTGTCCAACGTGATGTTGGGGCAGGTAATCTGACCAAAATATTTGGACCCTGTGTTAGTGCCAGTCTTCGCAACCTGTCACTAGGGATCAACATGAACTCTTTCTAGGTTTGGTTTGGTTAGATGTTTTGCACATGATATTCAGTACAAAACATGTCACAAATGTGTCCATCAAAATAAGCTTAGAAAAATATTTTTAAAAGGTATATCCCACTCCTGTAACCGGTTTCTAGATCATAAGATATGATCAAAATAAATGATTGATTCTTGGTTATGCACATTTTGAGGTCAGTTGTTGCACACAAGGACAAGTGTACTAAAAAATCAATTTGGACAGGAATTTTACAAAAGAGAAAGAGGTTTTTGTCCACCACATACCAAATAACAAAAATGTCCTTTTTTTTTATGCACAGGTGCTACTATGTGGGAGATATGTAGTGATATTTCAAGACTGCATTAAAACAAAGCAAAATTTTCATTTATTTTACTGTTTTAGTCATTTTAGTGTGGTGCCGTTTTAGAATAGATGGAAAGTAATTTTGGAAAACCCAATGAGGTTTTTGTTAATCACGAGCTTTGTAATCAAAACCTCGTTCAGTTTATCCACACGTGTCATGAATTTGGATATGTGACTAGACATTTATAGCTCATTTTCACAGATTTAAACTTTTAATGATTTTCTATTTTAGAGATGATTTTATGGCACAGATTACGATAAAATGGAAACTAATTTCCAAACTTTGAGAGAGGTTTTTCTCCAGCATGACCTTATCTACAAAGAGATCTCTTAGTTTTGTAACAGGTGCTATGGTTTAGGAGATACTAGTTCATCTTCAACACCTATTTTCAGAAATTCAGTCTAAGTTTAATGGAACTGATTCTATTTTGAAGAAAATCGTTGAGCTCAATTCCCTTAGTACAAGGATGAGAAAATTTATATATTTTATGAATTTCATAGTGTAGAGGATGGACTTTTGCGGAAGTCTTGGACTCATTGATCATTTTGTATCAGCAGTTTGGCAAGGAATAAAACCAGGTTTTACAACTATTTTTATGGGATTCTTGTGACAGTGAGTTTATGTATAGTTTCTTCTTTGTACTGAGTTTTTTCTGATGTTTTATATGCATCCACATCTCTCTCTCTCTCTCTCTCTTAAACTAAATGAATCAAGGTGAATGGAAAAAATACACTAAGTTATAGTGCTTTGTCTTGGGAATGCATTTTCTTTTCAATGTTTTCAACTGTTTGAAGAGAATTCATAGTTTCTGTATGCCTTCCTCAACTCCTCAACTATGTAAACTACCATGTTAAATCCATTGATAGTACATAAAAACTTGTCTAACTCGCCCCACAGAACATGACTATATCCTTGAGTTGATTTCCGGAACCCATTCTGGCTTCTCTAATTGATACAACAATCAAAACCTAAAATCAAACCAGAAACCCTAATCTACTATACCTAGCCTAAAATCGGCATTTATTTTAGTCATCTCAAGCCGTAATTGCCAATATTATAATTGATATTGACCAGCATAGAGCCCTCTCCCGACCTGTAGGGCTAGCTACCAGGTTAAGCGCGGTATGATGTTACCCTAAACCTGCCTTCGTTCAGCCTGAGGTAGATCAAGGCACTAACATAGTGGCGACTCCATTGGGGAAGAGGTGACAGGTCTTCTCCAGGAAAGATCATTTAAGTTGTAGATCTGATTGTTGATGGTGGAGAATAGTCAGATACATATGAAGGCTTAAATCATCTACCTGATGACTCCAATGTTCAAGATCCTCATCTTTGACTTCACTTCCAAAGAATCCCGTTTTCAGAACATTGATGGTAATCATCGATGACAGGGTATGTGGCAAAGCTATTATCTAGTGAAATGTTATTGATTTTAAGGGATGAGATAGCAAAATTTTAGATTGATCAGAGTTTTCTAACATCATTGTTTCTTAGCTTGAAATCTAGCCAACTCACACCTGAGAATAAATATTGTTTTGTTGGCTTAGAGTTTGAAAGATTGGAAAATGAAATTGAATTATTGGATGTGCAAATTAAATCACATGAGTTCCAAGACCCTAAATAGTTCTTGGAAACTCTCCCTCCTCCCAAAGAAGAAAAGCTAACACTGCCCTTGGATGGTTGGATTGAAGGATGTTATGATTTACAACGAGGATATGACAATCTCTAGCCAAGAGCATATGTTAATGAGTTGGGGTAGAAGATAGAATCTGGTTTCTATGATCCCATAGCAGCATATGTGGAATATATTTATAAATTGATAGAAAAACCAGGTTTCCTTTTACAGATCTAGAGGTATTATGGGTATATACTGCTGGTAGAATTTTCAACTATCTTTTGGTTCAAACACTATAAAAAAACATCATCATTGTCACAGTTACTTGACTGGTTGATATTGCATTACAACATCACTTGGTCTATTGGTTTTGCAACAAAGTAGGGTAGATTTGTGAATAAATAAACTACCAAAGGTAGCGTTTCAGTTTCTGTTATTTGTTATGTACAAGTTGCAGTATGTGTATGTTTGGATTGGTATGAGTTGTTTTGAATTTGCAGTCGTTTGACTGTATTTCTTAATGGATGAGGCATGGTCTATGATGTTCTTGACACCTCCAAGGAGCTTCCATCCCCAATAAGGCCGATGTTAGTGCCAATCTTCGCAGCCTGTCACCAGGGATCAACATGAGCTCTTACTAGGTTTGGTTTGGTTAGATGTTTTGCACACAATATTCAACACAAAACATATCACAAATGTGTCCATCAGAAGAAGCTTGGAAAATTCTTTCCAAAAATATATCACACTCCTATAACCTATTTCTGGATCATAAGATATGATCGAAATGAACGATTGATTCTTGGTTATGCATGTTTTGAGGTCAGTTGCTGCACACTGGGACAAGTTTACTACAAAATCAATTTGGATAGGAATTTTACAAAAGTGAAAGATATTTTTGTCCATCAGATACCAGGTAACAAAAACCTCCTTCAGTTTATGTACAGGTGCTACTATGTGGCAGATATGCAGTGATATTTGGAGCCCGCATTAAAACAAAGCAAAATTTTCATTTATTTTACTGTTTTAGTCATTTTAGTGGGGTGCCATTCTACAACAGGTGGAAAGTAATTTTGCAAAACCCAAGGATACTTTTCTTAATCATGAGCCATATAACAAAAACCTCTTTCAGTTTATTCACAGGTGTCATGAATTGGGATATGTGACTAGATCTTTACAACTCATTTTCACAAATTTAAAATTTTAATGATTTTCTGTTTTAGAGATGATTTTGTGGCATAGATTATGAGAAACTGGAAATGAATTTCCAAAATTTGAGAGATATTTTTCTCCAACATCACCTTATCTACAAAACCTCTTTCAGTTTTGTAACAGGTTTTACAGTTTAGGAGATACAAGTTCATCTTCACCAACTACTTTCAGAAATTTGGTCGAAGTTTAATGTAACTGATTCTATTTTGAAGAAAATGGTTGAGCTCAATTCCCTTAGTACACGGATGAGAAAATGTATATATTTTATGAATTTCATAGTGTAGAGGTTGGACTTTGGCAGAAGTGTTGGACTCATTGAACATTTTGTATCAATAGTTTGGCAAGGAATAAAACCAGGTTTAACAGCTATTTTTATGGGATTCTTGTGACAGTGAGTTTATGTATTGTTTCTTCTTTGTAATGAGTTTTTCTGATCTTTTATATGTATCCACATCACCCTCTCTCTTATAAACTAAATGAATCAAGGTGAATAGAAAAAATACACTAAGTTACAGTGCTTTGTCTTGGGAATGCATTTGGTTCAATGTTTTCAACTGTTTGAAGAGGACTCATAGTTTTTTTATGCCCTCCTCAACTCCTCAGTTGTCTAGACTACCATCTTAAATCCATTGCTAGTGGATAAATGCTTTTCTACCTCGCCCCAAAAAACATGACTGTATCCTTGAGTTGATTTCCTGGACCCAATCTGCCTTCTCCAATTGATCCGACAACCAAAACCTAAAATCAAACTAGAGACCCTAATCTACTATACCTACCTTAAAATTAGCATTCATTTCAGTCATCTCAAGCCCTAATTGCCAATATTCTAATTGATATTGACTAGGAAATAGCCCTCTCATGACCTAGTAGGGCCAGCGACCAGGTTAAGTGTGGTATGATGTTACCCTAGACCTACCTTCCTTCAGCCTGAGGTAGATCAAGGCACTAACATAGTGGCAACACCACTAGGCAAGAGGTGATAGATCTCCAAGAAAGATCATTCAAGTTATAGATTTGATTGCTGATGGTGGACAACAGTCAGACACATATGAAAGCTAAAATCATCTACCTGATGACTCCAATGTTCGAGATCCTGAGCTTCGACTTTACTGCCAAAAAATCCAGTTTTCAGAACGTTGATGGTAATCACTGATAATAGGATATGTGGAAAATATGTTATCTAGTGAAATTTTATTGATTTTAAGGGATGAGATAGCAAAATCTCAGATTTATCAGAGTTTTTTAACATCATTGTTTCTTAGCTTGAAATCTAATCGACTCACATGTGAGAATAAATATTGTTTTCTTCGCTTAGTGGTTGAAAGATTGGAAAATGAAATTGAATTATTGGATGTTCAAATTAGATTACATGAATTCCAAGACCCTAAACAGTTCTTGGAAACTCTCCCTCCTCCCAAAGAAGAAAAGATAAGGCCACCCTTGGATGGTTGGATTGAAGGATGTTATGATTTACAGTGTGGATATGACAATCTCCAGCCAAGAGCATATGTTAATGAACTAGGGCAGAAAATGGAATCCAGTTTCTATGATCCCATAGCAGCATATATGGAATATATTTTTAAGTTGAAAGAAAAACCAGGTTGCCTTTTACAGAGCCAAAGGTACTATGGGTATATACTACTAGTAGGATTTCCAACTATCTTCTCATTCAAACACTATCAAAAAACAACATCATTGTGACATCTACTTGATTGGTTGATATGGCATTACAACATCACTTGATCTATTGGTTTTGCAACAAAGTAGGGTAGATTTGTAAATAAATAAGCTGCCAAAGGGAGCATTTTAGTTTCTGATATTTGTTATGTGGAGGTTGCAGTATGTGTATGTTTGGATTGGTATGAGTTGTTTTGAGTTTGCAGTTGTTTGACCATATTTCCCAATGGATGAGGCATGGTCTATGATGTTCTTAACACCTCCAAGGAACTGCCATCCCCAATAGTGCTAGTCTTCGTAGCCTGTCACCAAGGATCAATATGAGCTCTTACTAGGTTTGGTTTGGTTAAACGTTTTGCACATGATATTCAACACAAAACATGCCACAAATGTTTCCATTAGAAGAATCTCGAAAAAATATTTCCAACAGTATATCACAGTCCTGTAACCGGTTTCTGCATCATAAGATATGATCGAAATGAATGATTGATTCTTGGTTATGCATGTTTTGAGGTCAATTGTTGCACACAGGGACAAGTTTACTGCAAAATCAATTTTGGATAGGAATTCTACAAAAGTGAAATAGGCTTTTGTCCATCACATACCATATAACAAAAACCTCCTTTATTTTATGCACAAGTGATACTATGTGCGAGATATGTTGTGATATTTGGAGCATGCATTAAAACAAAGCAAAATTTTCATTTATTTTACTGTTTTAGTCATTTTAGTGCGGTGCCATTTTACAATAGAGGGAAAGTAATTTTACAAAACCCAAGGACATTTTTCTTACCCATGAGCCATGTAACAAAAACCTCTTTTATTTTATTCACAGGTGTCATGAATTGGGATATGTGACTAGATCTTTACAACTCATTTTCACATATTTAAATTTTTAATGATTTTGTGGCACAGATTACGAGCAACTAGAAACAAATTTCCAAAATTTGAGAGAGGTTTTTCTCCAACATGACCTTATATACAAAACCTGTTTCATTTTTGTAACAGGTGCTAGGGTTTAGGAGATACGAGTTCATCTTCAACAACTATTTTCAGAAATTCAGTCCAAGTTTAATGTAATTGATTCTATTTTGAAGAAAATGTTTGAGCTCAATTCCCTTAGTACAAGGATGAGAAAATTTATATATTTCATGAATTTCATAGTGTAAATGTTGGACTTTGGCATAAGTGTTAGACTCATTGAACATTTTGTATCAATAATTTTGGCAAGGAATAAAACTAGGTTTCACAGCTATTTTTATGGGATACTTGTGACAATGAGTTTATGTATTGCTTCTTCTTTGTAATGAGTTTTTCTGATGCCTTATATGTGTCCACATCTCTCTCTCTTCCAAACTAAATGAATCAAGGTGAATAGACAAAATACACTAAGTTACAGTGCTTTGCCTTGGGAATGCATTTTGTTTTCAATGTTTCCAACTGTTTGAAGAAGATTCATAGTTTCTTTATGCCCTCCTCAACTCCTCAGCTGTCTAAACTGCCATCTTAAATCCATTTCTAGTACATAAACGCTTGTCTACCTCACCCCACAAAACTTGTATCCCTTAGTAGATTTCTCGGACCTAATCTGCCTTCTTTAATTGATCCAACAACCAAAACCTAAAATCAAACTAGAAACCCTAATCTACTATACCTAACTTAATATCAACATTCATTTCAGTCATATCAAGTCCTAATTGCCAATATTCTAATTGAGATTGACCAGGAGAGAGCCCTCTCCCGACCTGGTAGGACTAGCTACCAGGTTAAGTGTGGTATAATGTTACCCTAGACCTACCTTCCTTCAGCCTGAGGTGGATCAAGGCACTAACATAGTGGCAACTCCACTAGGGAAGAGGTGACAAATCTTCTCCGGGAAAGATCATTCAAATTGTAGATCTGATTGTTAATGGTGCACAAGAGTCAAACACATATGAAGGCTGAAATCATCTACCTGATGACTTCAATGTTCAAGATCTTGAGCTTCGACTTCACTGCTAAAGAATCTAGTTTTCAAAAAGTTGATGGTAATCACCGATGACAGGGTATGTGGAAAATATATTATCTAGTGAAATGCTATTGATTTTAAGGAATGAGATAGAAAAATTTCAGATTGATTAGAGTTTTTTAACATCATTGTTTCTTAGCTCGAAATCTAGCTGACTCACACCTGAGAATAAATATTGTTTTCCTGGCTTAGTGGTTGAAAGATTGGAAAATGAAATTGAATTATTGGATGTTCAAATTAAATCACATGAATTCGAAGACCCTAAATAGTTCTTGGAAACTCTCCCTCCTCCCAAAGAAGAAAAGATAAGGTTGCGCTTGGATGGTTGGATTGAAGGATGTTATGATTTACAACGAGGATATGACAATCTCCAGTCAAGAGCATATGTTAATGAGTTGGGGCATCAAATAGAATCTGGTGTCTGTGATCCCATAACAGCATATATAGAATATATTTTTAAGTTGAAAGAAAAACCAGGTTGCCTTTTACAGAGCTAGAGCTACTATGGGTATATACTTCTGGTAGGATTTCCAACTATCTTCTGGTTCAAACAATATAAAAAATTAGCATCATTGTCATAGTTACTTGATTGGTTGATATGGCATTACAACATCACTTGATCTATTGGTTTTGCAGCAAAGTGGGGTAGATTTGTAAATAAATAAGATACCAAAGGTAGCATTTCAGTTTCCGATATTTGTTATGTACGCGCTGCAGTATGTGTATGTTTGGATTGGCATGAGTTGTTTTGATTTTGCATTTGTTTGACCGTATTTCCCAATGGATGAGGCATGGTATGCAATGTTCTTGACACCTCCATGGAGCTACCGTCCCCAATAGGGCTGATGTTAGTGCCAGTCTTCACAACCTGTCACAAGGGATCAACATGAGCTCTTACTAGGTTTGGTTTGGTTAGATGTTTTGCACATGATATTTAGCACAAAACATGTCACAAATGTGCCCATCAAAAGAAGATAAGAAAAATATTTCTAAAGGTATATCAAACTCCTGTAACCGGTTTCTGGATCATAAGATATGATTGAAATGAATGATTGATTCTTGGTTATGCATGTTTTGAGGGTTGCTCCACACAGGGTCAAGTTTACTAAAAAATCAGTTTGGATAGGAATTTTACAAAAGTGAAAGAGATTTTTGTCCATCACATATCAGTAAATAGAAACATCCTTCAATTTATGCACAGGTACTACTATGTGGGAGATATGCAGTGATATTTGGAGCATGCATTAAAACAGAGCAAAATTTTCATTTATTTTATTATTTTAGTCATTTTAATGGGGTGCCATTTTACAACATATGGAAAGTAATTTTGCAAAATGCAAGGAATTTTTGTTAAAAACGGGCCATACAACAAAAACCTCTTTCAGTTTATTCACAAGTGTCATGAACTGGGATATGTGACTAGATCTTTATAACACATTTTCACAAATTTAAATTTTTAATGATTTTTTGTTTTAGAGACAATTTTGTGGCACAGTTGTGAGAAACAGGAAACAAATTTCTAAACTTTGAGAGAGGCTTTTCTCCAACATGATGTTATATAAAAAAACATCTTTCAGTTTTGTAACAAGTGCTATGGTTTTGGAGATACCAGTTCATCTTCAACACCTATTTTCAGAAATTCGGTCCAAGTTTACTGTAACTAATTCTATCTTGAAGAAAATGGTTGAGCTCAATTACCTTAGTAGAAGGATGTGAAAAATGTATATATTTTATGAATTTCATAGTGTAGAGGTTGGACTTGGGCAGAAGTGTTGGGCTCATTGAACATTTTGTATTAGTAGTTTGGCAAGGAATAAAACCAGGTTTCACAACTATTTTTATGGGATTCTTGTGATAGTGAGTTTATGTATTGTTTCTTATTTTTAATGAGTTTTTTTGATGTTTTATATGTATCCACATCTCTCTCTCTCTCTTTTAACCTAAATGAATCAAGGTGAATAGAAAAAATACACTAAGCTATAGTGCTTTGTCTTGGGAATGCATTTTGTATTCAATGTTTTCAACTGTTTGAAGAGGATTCATAGTTTCTTTATAACCTCGTCAACTCTTCACTTATCTAAACTACCATCTTAAATCCATTTCTAGTACATAAACACTTGTCTAACTCACCCCACAGAACATGACTATATCCTTGAGTTGATTTCCCAGACCCAATCTGCATTCTCCAATTGATCCAGCAACCAAAACCTAAAATCAAACTAGAAACCCTAATCTACTATACTTAGCCTAAAATCAACATTCATTTCAGTCATCTCAAGCCCTAATTGCCAATATTCTAATTAAGATTGACCAAGAGAGGGCCCTCTCCCGACCTTGTAGGACTAGTTAACGTTAAGCATGGTATGATGTTACCCTAGAACTGCCTTCATTTAGACTAAGGTAGATCAAGGCACTAACACCCTGGAAGCCCAGTAGTTGATGTCCACATCAATGGCACAATGATCCCTCATACCTTGATTGATCTGGGAGCTGCCATTAATGTGATGATAAATGACAAAATGCTCAAACTCAACCTCCAGGGCTCCTTGAGGAAGACCACGACAGTGCTACAACTAGCAGACTACTCCATAGTGACCCTTGAGGGGATTGCGAAAGATGTGCTGGTCTCCATTGATTCTTCGGAGTACCCTACTGATTTCTTAGTTCTCTAGCCAAAGCAAAGCTCACTGGGTATCCTCTCATTCTGGGAAGACCTTGGTTGGCTACAACCTATGCCTACATCAGATGTCGAGCTAGGAACATGACCATAAAGAGTGGGCACATGTCCAAGCAGTTAATCCTATATCCTCCTACCCAACCCTTGCTAGAACATGATCTACCTCTCTGGTTGAGAAGGAAGATGAGGATGAAGTTTATTCTGAACCACTTTGTACATTAGGAACCACCATGGGGGGAAACCACAAGATGAGGATGATATGATCGAAAATTTGATTCAAAATCCACCTCCCAATGTATCACCATTAGAAGACGTGGTAAGAGAAACACAAAACAACCCCTCAACTGATCTCTGTGTGGCCGATCCTACTTCTCCCCGTGTCAAAAATATAGAGTTCGACCCAGAAAGGACATTGAAAATCAATCCATCCCTATCTACTTCCCAGGAGGAGGAGCTATGCAACTTGCTCAGAAAACATCTAGATGCCCTCGCCTAGAGTTATAAGGAAATGAAGGGAGTGCACCCTTCAGTATGTACTCATCATATATACATCGAGGAAGATTGCATGCCAGTTAGGAAGCCTCAAAGGAGGATGAATCCAACACTTAAAGATATTGTTAAGGAAGAACTATAGAAATTTATTGATGCAAGATTCATATATCCCATCTCTGACAGTGAATGGGTCTCTCATTTGGTGCTAGTGACAAAGTAAAATGGTGAGTGGAGAATCTATGTTGACTATTAGGAATTGAAGAAAGCCACTAAAAAGGACCATTTTCCTTTACCTTTCATAGATCAAATGTTAGAAGGTCTGGTAGGGAGAAAGTTTTTCTCTTTCGTAGATGGGTTTAGTGGGTACAATCAGATTCAAATCAGCTCGGAAGACCATCATAAGACCACTTTCACTTGCCCTTAGAGCCCCTTTGCATATTGGGTCCTTCCTTTTGGTTTTTGCAATGCTCCAACCACTTTCCAAAGAGTGGCATTGAGTATATTTTCTGAACTGGTTCATGATGTAGTAGAAATATACATGGATGATTTTACTCCTTATGGTTCTGACTTTCAGGAAGCTTTATGTAACCTAGGAAACGTTATAGATAAGTGTATTGATATGAGCCTATCCCTTAGTCCGGAAAAATGTGAGTTTTTGTTGACTAAAGGGACTATGTTAGGTCATGCAATATCTCAATAAGGATTGTAGGTGGACCATAACAAAATTACCATCATCCAAAGGGTCCCACCTCCTTAGAAGGTCAGAGATGTCAGAAGTTTCCTAGGCTTAGCCAAATATTATAGAAGATTCATTAAATATTTCAGCAAGCTAGCCTCTTCTTTGTTTGGCATCTTAGGCAAAGATGTTGAGTTCATATGGTCACAAAATTGTCAAGAAGCCTTAGATGCCTTGAAGAGCATGCTAGTAACTGCCCCAATTTTCAGAGCCCCAAAGTAGGCCCTACCTTTCCACATTCACACAGATGCCTTGAACAAAGCAATAGGATTATCCTTAGGACAAATTGATGAAAAGTTACCTTATGCCATATAATTTATAAGAAAAAACTTGTCAAAGGTAGAGTTAAACTATACAGTGACTGAGAAGGAACTGTTAGCTATCGTGCATTCCTTAAACAAATTCAAACATTATATCAGAGGCCATCAATCCTTTGTGCACACTGATCATGTTGCAATTAGATATTTAATGAAAAAACGAGATGTAAATGGTTACATTATTAGATGGTTGCTTTTATTGCAGCACTTTGATTTGACCATTATTGATAAACTTGGTAAAGAAAATGTTGTTGTTGACTTTTTATCTAGAGTAAACTTGCCTGTGGGTGAAGAAGGAATGGTGGATGACCAAATGCTAGATGAACACCTACTTTCTATATTAGTAATCTCTCCATGGTTTGCTGATATAGTAAACTACTTGGTTTCAGCACAGTTCCCACCACACCTGTCCTCAAAATAGAAGAGCAAGATAGTAAGGAAAAGTGCCCCTTTCACCTAGATTGGGGGTAATCTCTTCAAACTTGGCCCAGATCAGATCTTGAGAAGATGCGTTAGGGAGGAGGAAGTCTTTGACATCCTCTTGGCCTGTCATGATGGGCCTTGTGGAGGTCATTTTGCAACAAAAATAACTTCCTTCATGATACTGCAAGAAGGCTACTACTAGCCTACTTTTCATCAGGATGTGAGGAGATATACAAGCCAGTGTGATCGGTGTCAGAGGATGGGGAAACCTACTCCAAAGGATGAGATGCCCATGCAACCTCAAGTGACCTTTGAGCCATTTGAGAAGTAGGGCCTAGACTTTGTGGGTCCTATTAGCCCTCCTTCAAAGTAGAAACAATACATCATTGTGTGCACTAATTACCTGACAAAGTGGGCAAAGACAAAAGAAATCAAAGTAGCGAGAGAGGAAAAAGTAGCTGAGTTTTTGAGAGAAAACATATTCTACAAGTTTAGGTATCCAAGAGAGTTGGTCACAGATCAAGGCGGTCAGTTCACTTCCAACCTGATTAAAGACCTACTCACACATCATAAGGTCAAGCATAGGACTTCCATCCCTTACCATCCACAAGCCAATGGGAAAGTGGAGGTCACTAATAGGGCATTGGAAGGGATCCTGACAAAATTAGTGAGTAGTAGCATAAAAGACTGGGTTGACAAATTAGTTTAGGCAACTTGGGCCTACAACACAACATGGAAGACCACCACAGGGTTCACACCCTATGAGTTGGTCTATGGGAAGAAGGCTTTGTTGTCAATAGAATTTGAATTCAGCACACTAAGGATGGCAGCCCAACTGGACATAGACCTCAACCATGCACAAAAGGAGAGATTACTTTAGTTCAATGGATTGGATGAATACAAATTGTAAGCCCTTCTCCACATGGAGGTAGTTCAGCTTCAGAGAAATATATGGCATGACAAAAATATCAAGGAGAAGAAATTCCAAGAGGGAGATTGGGCACTACTCTATGATTCAAGATACATGGATTTCGAAGGCAAGCTGAGGACAAGATGGTTGTGACCCTACACTATGGAGAAATGGAATGATAATGGTTCAGTTCTGATCAGAACCATTGATAACAAAGCCATCCCCATGCTTGTCAATGGACATTGGTTGAAAGTTTACAAGAAACCCCTCTCCAAGTGAGAGTTTATTGAAGGTCTGAATAAAAACGTGATGGGAGTGGAGCATGTCTTAACTTCCACTTCACCCACTCACTCAAGAAAAAATAAAAAATAATAAGGAGTCAGGTGAAAACCTCCGTAAGGTGCTTGAGTCCCATCATTGGTTTGAAAACCTCTTCTGAGGTGGCCCAATGATGTCAAAAAAAAAAAAGAGAGAGAAAAAGAATAAGATCCCTAGGTGAAAACCTCCCTTGGAGGAACCTAGGGTAGGAAATTAGGGTGAAAACCTCTCTGAGGCACCCTAGTTGTTTTAAAAAAAGCAAAAAACAAAAAAAAGAGAGAGAAAAAAGAAATGAATTTTTGTTGCATTGTAGGTTTGCAAGAGGACTACAAGGAGCAGAAGAAGGTTCCAAGGTAACCCTTCCATTCATAACAACACCCATCTCACCTTCTACACACTTTTCTCCATCATTTCTAGCATTTATTTCACCCCACTGTGCTTCTTTTACAAAAATTGTGTTTTCTACAAGAGGCACTTGTAGGAATTACATAGAGCCAAAAATGGATAAAAAAGGTAGTTTGAGGGACAAGGAATCTTCATGAATAACCTGTATACCCTCCTACAATCTTCAAACCTCCTTGCCATCATTTCCAAGCTTGCATCACACCCCAAGCATCATTTTTTTCCTGTCCAAGAAAAGCACAAAAAAACAAGTTTTTAGTTATTTAGAGAAAAAAAAAAATTAAGAGAGGAAGAAGCACCATCCACCTCACCTAAAGCCTACCTACTACCTCTCCATCTTTATCTATACCTATGGCATCATCCTCAAGCTCTAGGCACATGAAGAATCTAAAGTTCAAGGGGAGAAGCAGCTACAGGAGCTCCTGTAGGGATTCCTGTAGTAGTTGATCCCATCAAAACCCAACACTAGTAGCAGGAGAATGCACACATGAAGGTTGAGAAGAAACTTGAAGCTTAGACCCAACCAAAGAAGAACCTACAAAAGACATAGCCACACATTAGCAAGCAAACAACATGCATCAAAAGAAATAAAGGCATGCAGGAGAGAGAGAGCCATATCACCTCACAATAAATACATTTGGATCACAGGTAAGTAACTAGGTAGCTCCTTTGTTCGCATTTGTGTAATTAGAATTCATGCAAAAGCAACGAGATGGTTGAGGTTGAACGAGGGAAAGGTGTCCATTTAACTGAGCCACCTTCATTTAGTTGACTCCACTCATCCGAGATGTCATGCACACATGTGCACAGTCAACTCCAGCACAAGATGCCAAGGATAGGTAGTGGAGGAAGTATGAACTTCGTTGCAATGATGGGAGATGACTATGAGGAGAAGCCATGATGACCAAGTAGGTGGGGACCAATGGTCTGAATATGGCCAATGTATACCTTGCCAGCTCACCCCTCATCACTGGAAATATCCATAAAGGGTAATAAGTACTCCTCCTTGAGCATCCACACCCCCTTTTCCTTCATTCTCTCCTTGTAACTCAGCTACAACAGTCTCCTTGTGCCCCCATAACCTCATAACCATTGTCCTCTGTCAATCTCTCCCATATTCCTACTCTTGGCGTTTTCTACGGGATTAGTTACAGGTTCTATAGGATTGCCTACAAAAATTCTACAGGAGGGACAACAAACTTCTACAGGAGGAGCAGTGAGTTGTTTTGAACAGAGAAAACTCAATTTTTTGCATGATTTTCGGTCTAAAGAGGTAGGGTTCATGCATGCCCCCTATTTAATATCAATATATGAAAGAAATGGTCTCAATTTGAGGAGGAAATAAGTCTTTAGGAGAGGAGAAAATACATAATATATATATATATATATATATATATATATATATATATAATATTATATATAATATATATATATATATATAATATATATATATATATATATATATATATATATATATATATATAGATATATAATATATAATAATAATAATAATAATAATAATATTCTTCTTATATTTAAAAAAAACACAGTCTCCTCTGTTTCTCTGTTTTCCTCAAAATTTTATTGTCTTCATCTCCACATTTTGTTTCCCAAAAGAGTATAAACAAAATGATAGGAAGGTTTATGAGAGAGGAACCCACTAACTCCACTAGGCTCAATGCACATCCACAAGTGGTGGACATCTTCACAAGGGAAAATTGGATGAATTTCTTTGAGAAATTCGAAGGGTTTGATGAGGAAAATTCCCAAGAGTTTGCTCTCTCTCTGGTACCCCATACAAGAACTCATGCCACTATCACCTTTAGAGGTATTTCCATGGAGATAACCCCTGAATTTATTGGTAAGGTCACCACCCTTCCTCTTGGGCTGCCTTGGAGTAAGGATGAGAAACCAATTAGCTAGGCTGCCAAGAAAAACTTTTTCCAAAACAATGAAACCCCTATAGAGGATAAAAATGGCATTAGAAGGGATAGCATACCATATCCTTGGGATGAGGTTAGCTATCAAATAATAAAATACATTTCTTGTGAGGGGAGGTACAACATTGTCTATGGTTCTCACTTTAGAATCCTCCATCAATTAAGGTATGGCATGGACACTCCAACACCTCATAAGCTTAGTATCCCCTACTTCCTATTGCAGTCCCTCATTGACTCCAACACTAAGGTTCAAGCAGGAAATTCAGAGCGGTTAGCTCACCATGGGTTAATCAAAATCCTAGTGGAGGAAACCCTCCATACATTTACACTCCCTATAGCATGGGAAGTCTTATAAAACATGACAGTTGAGGATGACATAAAGGCCTTAACCTATGGTGTCAGTCCTACTAGCGGTGAGGAGGAAGAGCAACAAGTGGGAGAAGGTGAAGCCACTAGTGACTTAGTAGAACAAGAAAGGAAGGAGAAAGAAACCGAAATAAAGAGATAGAAAAAGGGACAGAAGGAGAGAAAGAGGCAGAAAAGACAGAACAAGGAGAAGAGTCCCCTGAGACTCTAGAAAGGGAGGCAATAGTTGTCCTCACTGCCCTCAGTACACCAATCGAGCCAAAGAAAAAGAGGAATAAACAGGCTTCCATGTATTTTAGGGCTAGCAAGAGCACAAGAGTCAAAATAGGAAAACCTCAACCCTCTTCAAAAGTGCCAATTACAATTGAAATTCACCCACTACCAAGGGAAAAGAATCCCCTTCTAAGAGACCTATAACTTATGAAAGGGGGACTCCTATATCTTCCACGTGGAAGGAAAAGGTAGTACTACATGACCCAAAAGCAGTCCTATAGGAGGCTCAAACAGTTCTATAGGAGACACTGTCAAAACTACAAGAGACCCAATAGCTTGAGAATAGGATAGAAGAATAGCCATAGGTAAAGGAGGAAGCACCAAAGACACAAGAACCTGATCCCCAACATAGTCTTGCTTCCTATTACAATCTACTTGAGGGAGGAAGGATAATCCCACAAAAATTTGCAATCCCACTATTCTTTGAATTGGAGAAAGAAAAAGTAAGAACACATAGGTGGATGCAAATAGCCAAATCCAAAGGAGTTGAGGATGTTGCCCATATGGAAAACAAACCCAGAGAGATGGGCAGAAAGTTGAGTGTTATCAGAGACAGGGAAGCAATTAAAAGAAGCCACCTTGAATCTAAAAATGAATTATTAAGGAGGCAGTTGGAAGAGAAGGAGACTCAGCTGGCATGCATGGCCAGCTTATCCATGGAGGCATTGCAATGTAGAACACCAACAAAATCCTATGGCCTCTATCTCAATGACCAACGGTTACAATTCTAGATAAAGACTTTGGCACAAAGAGGCACAATGTCTTTCCAAGATTATAGGTCGTTTATTGATCTGTGTGACCAAAGAACATCAGAGGATAAGGAAAAAATGGTAGAATTCTACCTACATAACATGGCCCTCACAGACATGAATGTGTGGGACCCCAATGCCAAGCTAAGGGACCTGAAATTCGTGGCCATGGCCTCATGGATGAACCATGAAGAATTGAGGGTAGAAAAAATAAAAAGATTGATGATCAAGGAGTAGAATGAGCCACTATGATAAGAGTTGAGCCATCAAATCCTATGGCACTCATCAACACACACAACCTTCTTGCTAATGACCCTCAGATTGCCCCTAGATATCTCACCAATCGGGCACAAGCCATTGCACACTTTGAGGATATGCAAAGGCTGCTTGGGGATGACTGTGTGCATGCATGCATGAGGAGATGGAACACCTTTCCACACAGTTTGTAGATCAAGGAATATCATTCCCCCATGAGGCTAAAGGAGGCATTGAAAATAGTGCCAATGTACAAGCACTCCATGCAGAGGTAGAAGGTCAACTGGATTGGCCTCAAACTGAATCCCCCACTACTGTTAGGAATGCTGGAAGGGAGAAGGGAAAAAGAAGAGGAAGAGTAGTGGAAGGAGATAGACATGAAGGTAGAATTCTATGGAAAAGAAGAGCAGACCACATCAGAAGCCTGGGATGCTAGGGAGACCACCATGGCCATAAAAGGTGAGAAGATTGACTAAGTTTCTTAGAGGATGAGCAACACTTTCAGTAGGGGATGATGATGAGCCTCATAAATGGGTAATTATATGGGCCCGTTTTACCTCCTAACCTAGTCAAACCAACCATTCCACTAGCTTATTACATGATTTTCTGATTACATTTATGCTTATAGAGTGAGTTCAATTAGTTATTGTGCCATGTTGTCTAACATGTATTTAATGCAGACTATTGATGAGTTTCGAGGTCAAAGTCAAGGATCCAATGAAAACATGGCAGCAATAACTCGATGTGGACAAAGGAGAGGACTTATAGGAGGGAATCCCCCTCATTTATTACTCCTCACTTCGAATTCCACTTCATTCATTTCGGAGTACAACTAGTCGAATCATTCACTAGAAGGCAGTCGAGCAAGTGGAGGATGATTGATGATTATCTCGAGTTTTGAGAGCCAAGCCTCCCTAATTTTAAGGAAGCTATTGGTAGCTTCATTTGTATAAGTAGAGAGGCCTAGGGCTTGAATAGGGTTGGATTTTTGTTGTATTTTTGCTTATGTAAACTCTTCTCCATCTTCGAGCTTATTTTTTCTCACAGTTTCATGTAATCTTGCTATTGTTTTGAAAATAAATATGGAATACTTTTTGAGCTAGCACTGAGTTACCTTAGAGGGTTGAATCTCTTCGGTTAGGACCCAATCCAAGCAGCCAAGCTCCTCTTTACTTGTATCTGTATGCTTTGTTTCAGTTTGTAGATTAGTTGCTGTTAGATGTATTTCTTTTATGGTTAAGAATAGGTTTCTTTTGATGATTTAGTAGTTTGCTTCCATTTGTACTTTCTATAGCAGGTTAAACAGTGATAAAAAAAGATTAAGAAGGTTAGCAACAGTGCCTTGGCCTCTCTTCCTCCCTCCGGGACCATGATTTGAGGCAAAGACTCTCTTGCTGCCCCAAAAACACAGATTTTCCTCCTTGATAGGAATTCTATTGTTTGTAGCTTATTAGAAGGTTAATAGTCCAGTCTTGATTCGCTTTAGATCTTATTCATCATGCTTACTTCCTAATTTTCAATAGTTTTCTTTCACTCTTTCGTTTCCTACAGTATTTCTTAGCATTTCCTTTCATAGATCATAGTTTAGACACTTTTTATGGAAAACTCTATTTTTCCTCAATGCGTTCATTTCACTTGTTACTTGATTTCCTTGGTTGGCCGTCAATTTCTATGCAAAAAATCTCTTCTAGTAGTAGGCTAACGTATCAACAATCACACCCTCCATCTAATCCATGCCCTATTGGTCTCCTAAACCTCACCTCAATTCTACCTTAGTTTCCTACATTTTTTCTAGAGCTTCTTCCACTCTCCTTGAGCAAATCCAATCATATTTCTCTCTCCTGGTGGTTCATGGTAGATCATAGGTGTGCTAACACCTGATTTAAAACTTTATCCACATTTCTCACCCACTCTCACACCCTCAAAATAGTGAAAGCTCCTCTCAGCCTCCTCCTGTAGGCCTCCTGTAAGACGCTACTTTTCCTCTTGTAGATTTCCTGTGTCGTCCTGTAGATTTTCTTGTAGGCTTTATTTTGAAGGAAAAGTGTGGGAAAAGCCTCCAAAAGGCCACCTAAGACCTCCTAGGGCCCATCCACACCATCTTACATCCTCTCAAGTACCAAGACTGCCTTCCAATGCCACCTATTCACTGCCACATTCACACACAATAAATTACATGCATGTCAATTTCACATAAAAATACATAAAAATCCAAAAATATGTTCTTTGCTTATTTACTTCCAGAAATAGCATACTTAGATGTTGTTTACTTACTTGAGTAGTTAATGGCATTCCTTTCATGGTTTTCATAGTGCTTTCTGCAAAAGTAGAATTAGTTGGTTAATTAGGGTTTACTAGCTTTGCTTTACAGTTTAGTCTTTCTCCTTTCTATAGTTAGAATAGTATCTGTAGAGTAATCTTTCTTTCCTTCCATCACATATACAACTTCTTCTAGAATCCATAGAAGTTGGCTTGAGCTCCTAGTGATCTCGCGCCAGTTGACCAAGTGACAACCTGTAGTGAGAACTAGTACTTGTGCATACATCACCGACACTTCCAAGTTTGTTACAAACTACTGGGTTGAAAAGAGTAAAGTAGGCATCCCGGGAGTTGCAGCATTATTGCTGCAATACTGGTGGTCACCGGTAGCTGGTTCCTTTCTTTTCCAAAAATATTCCTTATGATGTCCTAATTTGTCACAATACCAACACTTCAACTTACTCTGCCTCTTGAATTCAATCTTGGCGTGTCTCTTGAATTTTGATATTTTTATTTTGATCGACCTCTAGCCACTATTTCTTATGATGTTGAGGTTTCAAGGCTAGATTTTCACTAAGTTTCCTCAGTGACCAACACTCCCACAATAACATCGAAATCAATGGTATCATTAGAACTAAAACTAATAGAGGTTACAAAAATGATCCCATGAATCAGGCAGAGAACACAAAAGTGTAAATTCTTTGTCTTCCCCTTCGAGATTTACATCTATACTAGACAAATTACATAAAAGAGTATTGAAAGAATTCAAATGATCAGAGATGTTTGTGCCTTCCTTCATCCGCAAACTTTATAAGTGCCACTTCAAGTAGATTTTATTAGTTAAGGAATTCTTCATATAAACACTTTCTAACTTGGCCCATAATCGTGCGACTGTTTTCTCTCCAATGATGTTAAACAACAAATCATCTGCCAAGCACAAACAAATAGAACTAAGGGCTCTTGCATCCATGTCCTCCTAGTTTTCATCATCCATGTCCATGGGTTGGTTTCTTTGGCCTACCTAACAACACCTTTTCCACTCCTTGTTGCACGAGCATATCTCTCATCTCAACCTTCCATAGCTAAAAGCTATTACTTCTATTGAAAATTTCGATTTCAAACTTCGCACTCTACATCTTCACCATTAACAAAGACTTTTCCCAATATATCATATCACTTGTTGAGTTGAGCAGAGAAATCATAACCTACAAAAAATTGAAATTTCATAAAATAATGGAAAATAAACAAGACAATAGAATAATCAAACAGAAAGATTGACACAACGTTTTACTTGGTAAAGCTCTCCTTTGAGGAAAACATCCAAGGGGAAATGATAATCAATATCGTTATTATTCAAGGGAGATTTACAACAACCAACTCACAGGCATACATTATCAAACCACCGAACCCACTCTCCATTTGTATTATGTTTTCATATTACCTCTATAGGCTTACATAGATAAATAACAACATGTCAATTTTTTTCTAAATCCGTCCACAACTTTTAAAGGCGTTACATAAGAAACTTTTTACATAAAACAAAAAAGTTCCTTTTATATGTTTTTCTCAAAAATTTGATTATGAAAAACAAACCAAACCTTAGGAACCAATCTTAGCTCTTATCCCAATAATATAGGGAAATAGTTGGCAACTTCTAACATATCATAATAAAAAGTGTTGATGGGTTGATTGGAATGCTATTTGATAGTTTCCTTAGTCTCCATGTGTTGTTATTTTTTCACTTTTCTAGGTTAAACATGCTTTCTCTCATAATGTCCATGCTTTTCTGCCAGTCCATTAAAGGGATTCTTTGAAGAAAATGAGATGTACACTTCATGTGCCTCAAGATTTTATCGGGGCCATTCAAGGGATAATTTTGGGTTGGTTAACACTATCTATATGCGTAGCACATTCAGAAACATTGCTTCTACACCTTATATGATACAAATAGCGACATTTGGGCAAGTTTATATAATTGTTGTATCATGTGATTCTAGATTGGGAACTACCTTTGCTCCAACTATCTTAGCAAGGCTAATAGGCCATGGGGCAAATGTACCGAGGAGTGGCAAAATATTACCTTTTCTAAAAAGTACCTAGAATACCCCTTACAAATTGACAACAAGTTTCACAAAAAGAACTAAAACCAAATTTGTATTCACAAGCACTTCTTGTGATTCATGTGCACTTGATTCATTATAAAAAGTTTTTTTATTGTTGTCTTTTTTTTAAATAAAATATGTATCTTGAAATCAATAACATAATAAATGAAATCAATAACATAATAAATTGGTAATAAAAGATTTTTAACATAATACCTTGTAATGAATAATTTAAACCAATATCATATACATAATACAAGTTTATTATTATAATGTTCTACAATCCCATGCCACTAAATTAAAATCTCAATAAAATTTTTTCACATGAAACATACCTTAACTTTGCCAAGATAAAATTACCCAATCTCCCACGTCTAAACATATTGTTATTACTATATATCATCTTAGAAATGAAAATAAAATACTAATGTAAAATGAAATAAATATTATTATATAGATAAATTAGATAAATAAATAAATAATAAAAAAATTATAAATGATATTTAAAATAAATAAAAATAAAAATAAATTAATAATAAGTAAAAAATTAGTAAACTAAATATATTATTAAAGAGAAAATTCATTTCCGCAAACATCACTTAATGAAAACAAACTAAAGGTAATGCTAACGAATTCGCTAGCTTACGAGGATCAATAAACTTTTTAAAATACAGCACCTGCACTTATTAGTCGAGTTATCATCATGATAAATCATTTAAAATATGAGACTAAACTTTAATATTACTTATAAAATGTTAAGCATTGTATTTATTTATTAATATTATGTGATGTTTGAGTATCTATGTCTTTTCCCCTAAACTTTTAGAAGGGTACTGTCTGCACCTTTTCTGGTGGGTTTTTTTTTTTCAAATAAAGGAATTTTAAACATAAAAAAATCTCATACAACATAACTTGATATTGATTATAATGTCAAAGGTATATTGTCAACATTGTTACTGTAAACCGAAGGAAAATGGCGTTTGCTTAGCTGCTCCCTTGCACGTCTTAGTTGGAAATACACATTGGTATGGAGCACGCACTGTATAATCTATTCGATACTTCGAGAAAGAAGGAAAATGTGCGGGATGTTGTGAACATCTCCTCTTTTGAACAAGTGGATAATATAAATCTTTTTGGCAGAAAATGAGAAAAATGTATGTAACTGCACTTGTATGTATGTAAATGTTGAATTGTTTGCATCTGTAATAAGATTATCTAATTTTTCTTTTTGTGGAATAGAAGAAAACGTTGTTGGTGGACTTAGCTAGTACCAAATCGATACAGTGAACCATACAGTAAAATAAAATAAAGGAAAAGAGATCAATCACTCGGAAACTTGGTTGTCAAATCGAAATGATGAGAATCGTGTTCCATACCATGTAATTGGTACACTTCATGCAACAGACACTTCTAACTAATATTTGGCAGTTCGGTTGGATGGTTACAATGGAATTTCTGGAATGTAGCGAAAGAAAACGAATAGATAGAAAGACAGACGTGTTGCCTGTCTGATCATACGGTTGGTGCGAAGGGCAATCTATCCCTGTAGTAGTGAATCGTCAAAAGTTCTTTACTTCTAGAAAAACAACAAATTGATCCAGGCCCTTACCAGTATAGCAAGCCCACCATGGAAAGGGTTTCCGGTGGCCCCTGAATCGACCTAGAATCGTAAATTTCAAAATTGCAAATCGAAAATGTTAAAATTGCAAACTGGTTCTCTGTGATCTCTGAATCGATCCAGAACCCAAACATAAAAATTGTAATATAGGTTTCAAGAATTTTTATGGGTCTCATTCTGACGAAAATGTCCGAGGAATCAGTACACTTCTATGGAATTTATAATTACTATTCTGGGTTTTAGTTATGGGTTTGAAAAATTTACTAAGGTTTGTGGGTTTTGGTGTAATAGAAAATTTAACATGGTACTAGAGGCTTGGCCCAGGTTCGATTTCCTGATTTGTGTTTGAGGTGAGTGTTGGATTTTCCCAGTCATCTTGTTGGGAATGGAACAGCCACTCTAGGATCCACCCTGAGACCACTCATAAAAGTAATGATAATGGTTTGAAAGTTTACTAAACCCGCTGTTTTGGTTTAATGGCAAACATCCCTCATAAATGTAAGGATAATGGTTTACAAGTTTACTAAAACTGTAGGTTTTGGTTTAATGACAAACCAACTCTCAGACCACCTTCAGATCATTCATAAATGTAATTATAATGGTTTAGAAGTTTACTAAACCTGCAACTTTGGTGTAATGGAAAACCTCTTCATGGATATCCTGGGACTACTTATAAACGTAATGATAATGGTTTGAATCTTTACTAAACTTGTGGTTTTGGTGTAATGAGAAACCTCTTCATGCCTACTCTAGGACCACTCATAAAAGTAAGAATAATGGTTTGGAAGTTTACTAAACTTGGGAGCTTTGGTGTAGGACCACTCATGACAATTTTGGTGTAATGGCAGGCAAACCCCTGGGGCCACTCGAAAAAGTAATGATAAAGGTTTGGAAATTTAGTAAAGCTGCCAAATTTTGTTATAATGGCAAACCTCTTCATAACTACATGTAGTGTGAAAATCCTAACAGAAAATATGAATGTTCTTGCCAAGCTCCCACCGTGGGCGATTCCTAGTCCTCTGTCTTTCATAGCCGGTACTCATTAATTTTACACTGCACACAATATCTACAAAATCTTCCGAAAGGACTTGAGATGGTAGTTTCTATGTCTTTGACAGACGACTCAGCAGCCAATATATCCGAAGATACCAGTACACTCACTAGTAATTTCTTTCACCATTACATCCAATCGTCTCCAACGTATCACAGGATGACTTTCATGCAAGGCTGGAGTGAGCAGGCAGTTTAGCAGTCCTTTCGGTGAGTGGCCAGCAAGAGTGGGGATGTTTTTCCAAAAGCTGTTAGTGTTCAGTGTCGGAGAATCTTTCACCGTCACTCTTCCCAATTTTTTTCCTTTTTCTACTGCAGAATCTTTAAGAGGCCACCGGCCTCTGTCTTTTGACGTAGACATTGTATCAACCATTATCTGTTTAACCATACATTTTTTTTTTTGTAATTAGTATTGTTTTAATTACGAGGCAAACGTTACAGGGACGCTTATTTCACTGTCAAACCCGTTCTGCTCATGTTTTAAAAATTGTGAACACGTTAGAAACGGTTTTTTCACTTCTAAACCCGTTTTGTGTATGTTTTCAAAGGGTAGGCACGGCCAAAATAATAGACATGGTAGGGTTTTTGACGAGATTCTTGTCGATGGCATGGACTGCGAGGGTTATCCGAGTGTTCTCAGCAAATATTTAATATTGAGATTGTTTTCGGGGTTAATTACCTCATTAGTTGTTGAGTTGCTGGTTGACTTTAAAACCATTTAATATGATTCATTCATCTAAAATTTCCAGCATTGTTTTGTTTCTCAAAAACCTAACCAAACAGCATTGGTTGGGAATGCGTGTGATGAGATTTCAACGCAGAGATTCTCGTCGAGGGTCATGATCTCTTGAGTGCCATCAAAGCGGTCCCGTTGGTTTGCTTCTCAAAAAACCCACCAGAGAATTTGTTGCGAGTACATGGCATAAAATTTCAACGCAGAAGATATTGAAGTGATTGCCTTTGAAAGGAAGCTGGAGACTGCAATTTTTGACACCAGTTCCAATTTCATAAATAGGACCCCATCAGTGGACCATTCGGAAAAAAATCACTTTGTCTGCTTTACATAGTAGGTCTATTCATGCACTAAGTTTTTTAAGATTCTACATGGTGGCCTAGTATGTCTGTTGCTTTAATGATCTTATTTATTTAACTGAATCATGGTTTTTTTATGAGAGACGACTTTGAAAGGAAGACTCCCACCGGGATGAATTAAAAGCAATGTGTATGAAATTATAAAGAATGGTGGTGTTTGCCTTGATTTAAAAAGTGCTCTCATTATACTAAACAATTTGGAGGGCAAGATTGTCTCACCGGCACGAATAAAAAATATTGTCTAGGAAATTTAGACATTGTCCTATGATGCTGCTGCTCTTGTTTATGTTTTTATGTTTAAGGTAATGACAACAACATCCTTAGCTCCGGATAATCATACCCAATTGTTGTAAATTTTAGAGTTATTATGTTGAGTAAAAGGAAATACATTTTGGTAGATTATTAAGAAACTCTAGCTGTGTTTTTAGACACATATGTTTTATAATATTTGAAAATGGTTTTTTATAATTCGTTTTTTGTTATATGTGGAAACGTTTTTGAATGATCCCAGCTATAAGGTATAGTTGCCATGGCATCCTAACTCGTTATCGTTAGACATGAGATTTATAGATTTTAATTGTGTAGATATTTTTTTTTATGAAAAATACTTGGTTGAGCTGGTAAGGTGTAGATACAAAATTTTGAGTGGGCTTAATGGTTAAGAGTATGTGTTTCCTTCTAAGAGGTTTTGGATTCAAAAATCAGAGGGGTAGAGTATGTATGCCTTCCTAGACTTACCAGTCAAATAGCTGCACAGAAATAGGCCCTTGTCACAAACAAAAAGTCTCATACACCAATTTAGTCTCTGACTTAATCTTAAGCTTAAAATTAAATAATAATAATAATATAAAAAAACCTTGCCTTAAAGAAATACTCTTTATTTCTTTTGAAAAATGTTTTATATACGAGCCCTTAAATCTATCCACAAGCAACATAGCATATGAGTGAAGATATTAAATAACATAACACAGTGACGAGATAAGTATTTATGAAAGTGTCGCAAACATAACTGCAGGCAAATTAACGCTCTACTTGGGAAAATTCATAATATAAAAATATAATTTAGAGATCACTAATTTCATCGGTTTGTTAATATGGTGTTATGAGAAGGGAGTTAATTTGTTTTAAGGATATATGTTTATACTAATTATTTTCTTTATATTAGTTATTATGTATGAAGAAATCAAATTTTTAAAGGGTAAATTTTGTTTTTGAATTTTTTTAATTTAAGGATAAAAATACGAAAGCTTGGTTCTTAGTAAAAAATATATATTTAAGTTTTATATGGGTTTCGATTATATATAGGTTTTAATTCTATATTAAAATATTTAAATTAGTATGGATTCATGTTTATTTTAGATTTTTAGTTATCAAATTTCTAGTTATTCTAAAAGAGATTTTCATTTGATCTTTCTGGACCTTTGGTAAGTGGAGAGTTCATATGGATCTAAATTGTTTGTAAAATATTACATATTAACTCCATATTAAGCATTGAACTAATTAGGCATATCCCTAATGCTCTCCAATGCTCTCCCGCATACTCTTAGTTAGAAATCCCCAATGCTCTCCCACATACTCTTAGTTAGATATCATTTATCACGTTGATATAAAATTATTTTAAATAAAACGAGTATTGTGGAATATTTTATTTATGTTGAACATTAAAATATTTCTTTGTTACTTTCTTTTATATATATATATATATATATAAAAGTATGAAATTGTTATTGAAATATTAGTTAAGAGTGATATTTAAATATATAATGTTAACATAAAATTATGTTATTTAAAATGGAAAATGAAAATTCTTTTTATGGTTGACATTAATTTATTATTATTATTAATATTTCTTTTAAAGGTTTAAACTAACTTATAGACGAAGTGACTTTTTTCATGACGATTTTTCTGGTTAATTTTAATCAAAATCCAACAATGATTTCTAAAAACTTGAGTTTAAATTGTTTAATCTCAAAATTCCAATGCCCCATGGGTTTTCAGGGTGCCAAATCCATTTATACATTCAAAAATTATTTTTAAACAACAAAAAATCTTGAAATTATATTGCCCGCTTTTGGTGAACTATTTCCACTAAGCCGGCATTTCAACACTATTTTGAAGATGGAATGGATTTCACATCACTTTAATAGTATGTTATAATATCAATGTTATTTTAGATGTCATTTAATCTCCATGCTGAGTTGTGAAGGAATTACACATCTCCCCCATAGTAAAAATTAGAAAGAAACCCCTATAGAGGAAATAAGAATTTTTTTCTTTCAATTACTTTATCTATATTATTAGTGAATGTCACCACTCGAATAACATTTGATTTTCAGATTGCCTACTATTTGTTTTGGCATTGACCAATACAAGCTATAATGTTTAACTTTGAAAACAAAATATTTATTTTTCAATATTATTAACACACACACACACACACACACACATATTTGAAACATTTGATTAGGTCATACATTCAGGGTCTTATTGCAGAGTTTATACCATACACAATGCCATATGATAACCATTAATTTTTTTATACAATTGTATTATGAGAAAAAAAAAATGGATTAGTCTAGACCAACGGCTATATTTGACCATGAAATGACTAAATTTGACTAGCCAACTAGACTGGACCAAGGGATGGGGAAAAGGACTAATATTATATTTGATAAAATTATTTAATTGCAATAATATTATTAGATAAATAGTTATTCAATGTATTATTAGTGTTTAATATCAATATTATTAATATAGTATTTTTTAAATGTTTTGAATGCCATTAATGTCTAAAATGATAAACTTATGAAATGCTACATACAAATATTATTTTAATACTTTTATGTTGGTCTTGTTTATTATTTAAGTCATATGTTAACCATATTTGTGTTAAACAAAAAAAAATCTAGGGAATATTAATAATAATAATCGAGTAAAATGTTAACATATTTATATTTAATATGTTAATAATAATTTATTAATAGATCTAGTGATATTAATATTAGTAATAGTATGGATTTACTACTATTCCTAATATAAAATATAATAATAATATTATAAATCTGTTATTATTATTATTATTAATGGTTTGGATAACTTATTAATAGAAATTGATTAGTTAAGTTATCTAATGTAAACATGAACTTTCTATGGATCACATAAGCTTAAATTCAAATATGAACTTTTCTACTTAAATCTAAATTTTTAGATCAATAACCATAGATACTTTTAACCCATTAAGTTAGTTATGTAACGGACCATCTAATAAATATAAGGAAAAGAAAATGAGGGAGATTTCTAAAAGGACCAAAAATCAAAGAGGAACTAAGGAGAAAAACAACCAAAATTAAAATCCTTGAAAATGTCTTGTACTATGTTACCATCAATTACTGCCCACCATAATTTAAGCAGATATTTGGCTAAAATATGCATAAGAACAAGAAGTAAATAAATATAGTTAACGTAAAAAAATTTGCAAGTTCTTGACCCATATATCAATTTGCACTTGTTTATGATGGACAAAGTCTCTCTCATATTGGGTTGTAGAGTGCTTCTCGATGGTATTTCCATTTTAATTAAAATATCTAAATATTAATTTTATTTATAACAAATATTGAAATATTTATTTTGTTATTAATAATTGAAATATTTTGTTAAACATGAATCAATCATATTTCTCATAGATATTGGTTTGCAAAAAAATACCCTATCTATTAAATAGGAAATATTTACTTATAATTGATTTAAAAAATATTTTAGTGAATGTTGATACTGAAATATTTATTTATAATGAAAATTAAAATATGTTTTTAATATATATTTTTTTTCAAAAACCCTTATAAACACTATGTTGAACATGGTATTATATATTATATATATATATATATAATATATATATATATATATATATATATATATATATATTTATAGTTATTTATTTTCAAAGACCTTTATAAACACTATGTTGAAGATGGTATTAATTACACCTCTTTGGAATTGTAAAAAGTGTCTCTGAATGCAATTTCATAGAAATATAGTGGGTTAAGGTGAATTGGGTGGTACATATATATATATAATCAATTGAGACTATAATTGATGTAACAGATTACTGATATTTCTTTAAAATTTTACTTTTATGGTTGAAAAACATCGACGAGCTCTCCAATAATACTATCATTTTGATGACTTAGAAGTATAGAGATTGATATTGTGAGAAATATTTTGAAATTGTGATCTACATTGAGTATATGTAGGACATTCTAAGAGAAATTACTTTTCATGTTTAACTTTCTTGGTGGCACAAAAAGGATATATTCTTTTTGTACTATGCTATTTTGAAAATTCTCGAACACACTCTCAATATGTAACTCATGACAGTTTGTTCTTATTTTAACAATGTTGATTTTTTAGCTTTGTGCTAGTCAAAACTAATTGATACTTTTGATCTTCTTGATCATGATTGATTATCTTCTTTACTATTTTAATTTTCTTTTGCTATCTAATTCTTTATTACATTATATATTATCATTAAATTTATATGTAATAATACTTTTAATATTATTCATATTTTGTAGAATGACTTCTTATATTCATAAATGATTGAGCCAAGATATAACGTCTTTATGCCAATCTTACTTGGTTTTTACTTTTGACTAGAGTTTCGAGAAAATTTTGGGATGATGTTGGCATCTATGTTTCTTATATTGTTCTTCTACATCATGTACCTAATCATAGTCATTTTATCAATAAGTGAAAGTATTACTTTTAGGAGGAAGATCAAATAGGGCATATTTATTTCATTGTTGATATTATAATTTATAGAAAAAATTGGATATAATCCAATTTTTTCTAAGATTTTCTAGATACATTACTTCCCAAACATTAAATCGTTATAAAGTAACAAGAAAAATAATGTTTTAAATATAACCTTTTATTATTATTAATTCTAGCTAAAGCTAGTGATTTGCAAATGTCCTCAAACCCATAACAAGATTTTCACATACCATTTCTCATTTTTCCAATGTTATATTTCTAATTGAGCTTATGTTGACTATTGACTATGAGATATATGTATGAAGGCATTTCATCCAAGCTATTATTTTCATATATGAAAGTGTCATAGGTGATGTTTGTGTTCCTTTGTTTCACTTGTTGCTTTATTTTTGTTTTTTCATGCATTTTTACTTTATATTTATGAATAATGAAAGTAAATTAATGAACTTATGTTAGTAGAGTAAGGTTTCTATTTGAAATCCACTCATTCATCTATGCTCTTTAGAAATCACCAAAAGAGTAGATATTTGTAACCCTTGTTTTAAGAATCTTACAACAACTTAGTAGTTGGCACAACACTTCTTGTCATACACTTCAGTGCCATCATCACAAAAGCCCCATATAATGTCATCATATATTAGCAATTCAAATAAAGGCAAGACACATACAAAGATCTATATTTTTATTTAGAAACATTGAATTTATAACTACACCTTCCTCTTTGGAAGCCTCAACCCAAACTCAAAGTGTTTCTCTTTCCAACCCTATTACTATAGAGCCCTCCCTATTGTTTATGATAAAAAAAAATTCATAAAGTTTGAACCTCCTTTTGATGCACATTTTTCAAATAAGGAAATAACGAACTACTATGATCTGCAACAATTGAACTCTTCCCACTAACCCACACCTCTTTTCTTACTAGTTGGGTTGGGTTCAATAAGATGGTCTTTGTTTTCTCACTAATAAGACATGTGAAATCATAGTTGATACAATACATTTTCATGACATAGTAGATTGTGACATCTCTTCATTGATGAATCTAATGTCCATTTTGTTTATTTTTTTTAGGAATACATTTTTCTTTTCTTTAGATATTTTCATTTCATCATTTACATATTGAATTCACCCCGCAACATCATAACATTATTAGCAAAATATGAAATTATATAGAAAGAAAAACATCATGATCAATGCAGCGGAACATAAAGGAATAATAGAATCAAAACATTCACACATAAAGGCACTAGGATTGGTTGAAGACTAGGTGAAAACCTAACAAGGGGAAAAACAATTTCAAATTCTTCTTTTTAATATATTTTAATTGAATGCTTCAAGAAGGAGAGTATATAATAATCTAATTCTTTATTCATGGGAATATCTAATAAAAATTATCTAAACAATATCCTAAAGATGCACCTAGCAATAATGTTGATCATTATCATGATTAAGAGGCCTACAGTCTAGTGTCATCATGTGTGGTCAATTGTCATGATCTACAATCAACTATAAAAATAATACCCTATTTTTCATTCTTACGAAGAGAGTGTAAATGCATGTAGTTGAAACCCTCCAACCACAAGCATAGGCTTGCGTGCATGCAGTTGTAACCAAAAATATCTTGTGGTAACCCTATGAATGAGAGCCAAAAACATTAATCACATGTGCAACCTTTAGGCCATGCAATTTTGAGCTTGTACAAACCAACTTCTGTGAACCAACCTGAGACCTATGTGAGCCAACACAAATAAATAAGAATGATAAATGATCTCCAAGTGAGAGTCACTTGACTTATATTTATAGCTATCCAAGGATGTCTAATTTCTCTTTTGGACCAACCTGTCATTTTATGAACATGTGGGTTTTTGTATTAAAAATATATTTTTCCTTAATTAAATTAAATTATTCCAAGGACTAGGAGGGATCTTTCATGATGAGGAATATTTTCCAAAGAATGGAATTCGTCCCCGAGCTACCAAAATAACACTCCCTCTGAACTAGGGAGAAATTACCAGCTGAGACATATATCCCACCATAAGTATCTTAAAAAACAATATCATCACTACTCATCTTGTCTTGTCTCTTCTTATTTCTGCTCATCAACTCATATGTCATTCGTTTCTCACTTCTGCATATGTTCCTTTTCTCATTATTATATGTTAATCATTCAAGAATCTAAAAGAAGAAAAAAATGACATAAGAGGGTAGCCCAAGCTAGCACCCTTTATTCATTGGGGAGTCATTGCTACCACCTAAAAAACTCTGTAAGCGGGGATCCCAAATCTACAACTCGTCAATCTCATCAGCAGGAGATAATTATACAACTAGAATCAACATCAAAGATCATAGATCAATTTATAAAAACGTTAGGGAGCCTTTCTCAACCTGGAACCACATTGGGGAGCCCAAATATTCCATATATTGGTAGCCAATAAGAAGGATATGACTTACTGAAAGGTGAGGATCTCAACTCTCCTTTTGTCTTAACAATACGTAGGATACTACACATTAACATGTCAGGATTACAACTCTCCTATTACTCATTGATCTTCCCATCAAGACCCTAAAGAGTCAAGTGGTAGAATACCTGCATCCTATCACTCAGGCAGGGTATTAATTACCATAAATGGTAAGGATCACAACTATCGTAGGTCGCCTCTCAACCCATTGGCCAAATGGGGAGGAAGTATCCTAGGAAGCCCAGTTTGTGGTTAGGATGCCCACTGGACTATACTTTATATCAGGACTCAAAGATGAAAATAGGTAGGATCCTACTTACCATGTGGTAAGGATGTCAACCATCCTATTTCCAGACAATAGGCAGGATACCACTTACCATGAGGTAAGCATCACAACTATCCTGTTGTCTAGAGTTCGCTTGACCCCAGGAGCTTTGCATCTCAATTCCTCATCCTGGGAGCTCAAAAGGGTGGAAATAGCTCACTAAGTGTCCTCGATCATCCCAAACACTTACCGAGGAGGTTCCCATCCATCAATCCATGTTGCTATCTACGGATCAGAAACATATCAGAGTGCTCATATTTGGTACTGACATAAAATATTCAGTGAAGAGTTTAATCACATTGCCTCATACATTACCAAGATGAATGATTCTCTATTTTTCCTATTCATGCAAGATATCAAATCAAGTATTATGTTAGAACAAAAATATGTCACGAAAGGATATTGCATTTATCGTCCCTCTTATGGACGTGGTGATGAGAAACCTAGTCTTTTATCTTACAACAACATTGTATCAATATATGAATATATCTAGGTCTCAACTATATACAATATTTTTTGCCAGTTTGAACCCACCCTTGTTGTCGTAATATGTCACTGTTGTGTCTAGAATATACTTAAACAACACACCAAAGTGATTCCTTAACCAAACTACCCCACAACCAGCCATGCTAGCAACATTGCACTCAACCTTGGCAATGATTAAAGCTAAGAACCTCTATCTCATCCAAAATATCTTGATAGATACCAAGCTAAAAAAAACCGAAATATGCTCTTTCTGTAAACAATTATTTCCAACCTAGTCAACATGAGTGTTTCTATGTAGTCATGCATCTATGGAAGTATATCTTAGACTAGTATTGATCATCCCATGCGAATATCTCAAAAATGTGCTTGTTGACAACCCAATGTGTATGAAGAGGCCCAGTCATGAATTGGTTGAGGTTGCTCTCTATAAAAAATATATCTAGATGAGTGTTACAAGGAACATAATTTCCTCAATCAATTGTCAGTTTCCAAGTCAAGTTTAGCAATATCTTTGCATAGCTTCTTGAAATTCAATTCCATCATGGTGTCTAAGGATTTTCATTCCATCACGCCAATTAACTTCATCACACATTTTCCTCTTCCAAACTTGTAATCCCTGAAAGTAGTGCACCATTCCAAGATATTAAATATCAATCTCAAAGGCCAACTCCCTCTTACTTTGATCATCAGAGACTCGTTACCAGTTTAGGTAGCTTTCTTAAACCATACAATGCTTTCTGCAAACATAATACTGACCAAATGAATATACTAAACCTCAAACAAATTAACATTATATAATCAAATCAAATAAGTATGTTTATCAAACCTTAAATGTCAAACCACAAAAAATATCAAAGCCATGAAAGTTTTTGTTAATATCACTGTTAAACTTTTCAATCTAAGTCCCCAAGTAGAGTTCACATCTAAGTACTATGTTACACCCTTAACAATTTGACCTATCATTTATAATATCAATTCAAAGTTCATAAAGTCATCACATGACCATAATATGAATCATTTTTTCCACTATATGTGAGTCCATATAGCAAGGATAAGTCATATAATTTCCATCCAGTCATTGTAATATTTTTGCAATAAAAAATCGCTACATACTGAGTCACAACCATTTATAGTACAACCAATGTGGAAATGCCAATTAAGAATCAATAGTGAATACCAATATTAATCACTATGCCCATATTGTCTTGCCACATCAATGAAAATACTCATTGTCAAGTGCCATATCTCATAAAAAGCTTGACTTGTTATTACTGTGAATTCAGTCAATCCATAATCCACAATATATTTATGAATTATCAAGAATCATGTCAGAATTCCAATATTGCTCATCTATATTATGCCAAGCCAATAAGCCAAACTTTTTCAAACCATCATAACTGTTACCAAACACTGTAAAATACTAATTCCAGTGATAACATACTAATATGCATATTAAAACTTCCCTTCTCATAGAACTCTCTATTATCTACTCCATATCTATAGAAATTTCATACTCTTAGTGTGCTCTTGGTTTCATGCATAAGGGTTAAGTTTTAGTATCCTATAGGTTCAACCACATGTATAGGGCTTATTCTGTGCATCTCGGAGGCCCATAAGTACACCCTTAAGAATTTCTCCCAGCAGTTGAGGCTTGGACTAGGAGAAACCTTCTCTGCTCAGATGAGAACTTTGCAAAACCTATTAAACAACATTAGATGGTTATTCATGTACAAAATTCTTCTTACAATAGTCAAGTGTCTTCTATTCATTCTATGAAAATAATAATAAGTGTTGGTATATTATGGAAAATTTTTCCCTCTAAATGGAAATCCACTTCGATCAACGTTAATCATGACATAAACAAGTTTATCATAATACTTTCATGCACCAACAAAACTATCTAATCATGAAATCAAATTAGATCAAATTCTTAGTTATACACACACACACACACACAAAGATATCTATATCATAGTCATATCTAACATCACTACCCTAAACAAAGGTGAGGCGGCTGCTAAAATCTCATACATGTAACTTTGGCCCAACAGGATATTGTAATCCAATTCCGCATCTAGTACCTTGATATCTATCAGAACAATTTTGCTGGCTAGCTATACTGTCATGCTAGGGTTTAGGCTTACAGGGCCTGAAGCGCTCCTGTCATACGCTCTAAGCATGATATTAGAAGGCTTTATTTTGGGAGATCCCAGTTTCTACCAAACGGATCTGGATATTATACATGTGGATTCCCCTTCATCGAAAATGAAATTGCGGATGGTGATGTTTTGGACTGAGATTGGAATTTTGAAAGAAACTATTGATGGTAGTCATAGGGTAGCTTTATCGAAATCAAAGACTATTAGGCAAGAATCGACTGGGTCAATTGCACCTAAAATAGAAAGTAAGGCTTTCCATAGGGTTGGGCATGTTTGCAAGACCTTTAATGCTGACATAGCTGATGGTGATTGTGCTAAGTCGTTGACTATGTTTTAGCCATGAGGAGATTTTGAGTTATTCACTGCTCCTCGTAAAGGTACTTTGACCATGTTTGGCATAATTTCTATAGGAACTCGAGAAACAGTGAATGACCCTATAGGTATTTTCGTGGTTGAGGTGGAAGGGTTTGGCTCTGGGGGAGCTTCATAAATTCTATTTCATGTTTGTAGGAGGATATCTTCTCCTCTCATGAAAATGTCATGATTAGAATTGTTATGGGGGTTCCCTCTAGAAGGATGTGGGTGGGATGATTGTTGGTGCATTTTAACCACTCAGTGATGGGGAAATAGTCTTTCACTATTGTAGTTTGTTGATCTCCTTACCCATATCGTCCTATATCCTTTTTAACTCAATGTGTTGAGGAAATTAATAGTAATAATGCCCATATTCCCCATAAATAACATAAGAATGATTAGTACGTAGACTTGTTTTCTTGTTTTCCTTTTGTGGGTTGTTGTTGGTATATCCTTGGTTTTGATTCCAGTTAGGGCATCCACTTATCAATGCCTGTGGGGGTTGTTGGTGTTTGTTTCGCCCTTGTTTGGGTTCTCCCTTTGGTTTTATATTTGGTTTTTTCTTAGCAAAATTCGGTGGGTTAGTTGGGTTCAACTTATCCTCCGATTGTTGTTGTTAAGTGAGAGAAGGTTGTGCTAGATTAACCCTTGCGTTATTTTGCATTGGTGGGTTATTTTGTTTTTGTGCGGGGAAAGGAGAATACTAGTTTCCTTGTCCATGATTGGTATATGGATTATGGGAAGAGGAAATTAAATTTTTATTCCTAAAGTATTATTGGTTTCCCTATGGGGGAAGATATGAGCCTCCATGAGGGAAGTGATATTCGTTAACCCTACTGACTGTATTATGCGTTGGTGTTGGTTGACCGGGGCAATATCCTATAAGTTGCAGTGGTGGTGCATTTTGTATAGCATCATATGCTTTCCTACTAAATGAGTATCCATGGTATTGGTAGGTATTGCTGAGTTGGTTTTGGGTTATGGACCCAACCAGTTCATCAACAACATTGGATGTGCTTGGTATCTCTTTATAAGCTTGTAGGCGTGTGGTTTCTAAAGGTACATGATATATATATCCAAACTAGGTGTAGATAGCTCTAACTATTGAGATTTTCTAATGGCTTCTTTCTCATTATGCATAGATTAATTTTCCACGTCTTTTGAAATTTCTAATACGAAGGATCACAAAAACAAGTCGAGGAGGACTTTGTCTTCAAACTGTGTTTTACACAAGCTATGAAATTTTGACCATTCATGTATATGTATGATATGTGGGCAGCAGGTGTGTATTTGAAGTGGGTGAGGAGTTCCAGGCCTGAATCATGATGAATTGAGAGACAGAAAAATGTGAGGAAAGTTGTAGCTAGTGAGCTAAAGTTTCCATGTGACACAAAAGGTTGGTCAATGTACCATTTCGCTGGAGGGCTATTAAGGGTGTGTTGAAATAATTGTAATTGAATAAAATCATCTATGATACTATTAGATGAACACCATAGGTGAAACGTCATGAAATTGTTTCCTAGATCTTCTCCCCGTTTCCCTTCAAATTTTGGAATATTCGAAGAAATATTACTAGGCATTGCTGGCTAATTGTGGCTATGGGTGATCTAGTCATTGGTTAGCTTACTTAAATATCGTAGGTTTAAAGAAGGTAAGAATGATATTTGTGAGTGATCCTCCATTGCAAAAATATTTTGGCTAGCTATATGTAAAGGGGTCCTTTTTCGTGAAATTTCAAGAGAATTGCCTCGATGGGTGTCTTGCAAACTATTAGGAGGAGTGGTATGTTGGCTCCCAAAAGGAGTAGCACATGGGGACCCTTGTTGGATCGTGAAGGGTGTGCTTTGATGGGGAAGGTTCCAGAGAAATGATTAACCAATAAAGGAATATCCTATAATGGTGGCTGGGTGACGTACTCTATGCCTAAATGGCAGGAGTCTTGACACACCTATCGGTAATCGGGGGAGGTTTAAGAAATGTCTAGATCGATGGGGTGTCGTGTGGTCCCATATGGTGTTGATTTAGAGTGTGTGCTACTTTGTGTATGGTGATGGAAGGAGATAATTATTCAAAGCAAATAAATCACATACATAAAACAAAATGAAAAATAATGACATACATAAAATAAAATGAAAAATAAAAAGTTTACTTTCCCTTTAACTTTAGCCTAAGTGATAAATCAAACAAAAAATGGTTTTCTTTTGTTTTTTCGTGTGAAAAAATATCCTAAGAATACCTATTCATTATTACCACTCTCAAAGTAACCGGGCCTTGCAAATATATCTTCTGATAGGTCTTGGGCCAATGTGCCGAAAGAACTCTTGACACCTTACAACAGTTGAAGAATCAACCAAGGTAATGGAAATGAGGCTCAAGCGTTGCCATCACGATTACCTATAGGGAAAGGATGCCCTAGATTTTTGCCACTAAAGTACCTTCATCCCACATGAGAATTTGAGTCTTTAGCTTCTTGGTAGTCAGTTACTAGTACCGAGCACTAGATGGGTCGAGTATACCCAAAGAGTACCGAACACACTCGACCTAAGCTGAACCCCTTCTGAATCGGGTCTCTGCCATGTTTTCTATGGGATGATTGAAGGCTTTTAAGGTCCCTAAAAATTCAATATCTATGCTCCAAATATGTAACATGAACATTGTAGCTTATGGGATGCCTATCTCTAATGGTTCTAACCTAAACTATAAATTTGTTGGTGACCCTTGTGGGGAATTTAGTTGGTTAAAGGTAGGGTTTATTTTAAGGATCTTACTTTTCTTTAGTGTGATATGTAAGCTAAAAGAAAATAAGTATCAAAAGCTTTGGAATTTCGATTTCTTCTAATACGAATTTTATAGAAGTTTAGTGTGTGTTGTGTAATTGTGTGCAAATGATGAAGTGACCATGTAAAGTGTCAGAAGATTTGGATTTTCGATGGTCCATTCCAATATTACCCTACTTATACTAGATTTCAGTTGTTCCTTGTATGAAAAAGAAGTGATATACGGATAATGGGCTGCTTACTCTTTCTCCTATTACACTATGTGAATTTCAAAATAGGGAGATCGAAATTCAAATGCTTTAATAATGTTTTCATATTCAAGCACAGGTTCGTGTAAGAGACATAATGGAAGCAAATACTACTTACTTTTTGTAATAACACTTTCTCCTAGTTCCATAAAATGAAATAAATGAATGCTTTAGTTAGTAACAAGATTTGTGGATGATGGGCCATTTACGCCTTCACTAATTAATATATGTGAAGATTGTGAACCAAAAGCAAAGATAATTTGATGACTCTACTAATTTTGATTACTAAGAAAATAAGTAATCTAAACTGACTGTAAAAAATTTGCAGAGTTGAAGGAAATTCACTAAAGGTTAGAAATCACCTAAAAAATGTGAAATTACAAGGTGTTTTTTCTTTTAGGGAAAACTGTGTTGGTTTCACAATGCACAGACGTAGCGATGCATCTATCAGAGGAAAAGTCGTGAAGTGCACATCTGTTGCAGAATAAGTCACGTGGTCAATAGAAAATTGTAAATTAACAGAAAGCTTGCCCACCTCAGCATCACGGTGTCCTACAAAAATTACAGAGAGGTATTGAATGCCTTGTAGGTTGACTATACAGATAGAGATCCAGCAAACATAACCTTTAGATTAAAGAAAATAAAAAAATACAGTCACCATTTCCTTGGTAGGGTTTTTTTGAAAATGATGTACCAAAAGACACCTCCTTATCATTAGTTGTTCCCTGCAAAGAATTGGAGAAAAAGTTGGTGTTGTTAGTGAACATACTTAGATAAACAAAGCATTGAAAATAGTGAAAATAATGCATATACAAACATAAAATAAAACAAAGAGATAAATACAAAAACAAATCTCAATGGAGCAAACAATTCAACAAAATAATGGAAAAATCTCCCATTATTGACTTTCTTAGTAGAAGTTGAATACAATAGATGAATCTTACACTTGAAGAGAAATCTTTGAGCTATGGTGCTAAACAATCCTCGGCAAGTAGGTTCTTTTCCCCAATCTCTTTTCAAGATTCTCCTCTCTCTCAAAGAAGTATGAAGACTCTCCAATGGTGGACTCTTCTCCTCTCACTAAGACGATGGATTTCTTAGAAAGAATATGGACAACATGCTCATGCTCTTAATTTCTTTGGCTTCAATAATGGAATGTTGGTTTGCTTTGATAGCAATTTCGCTAGCATAACATTGTCTCATATTTAGTTCTCCCATGGTCTATTTATATAGAACTTTTGAATCCATCTTCCCTCTCTTGGTCCATGCATGAGAATGAATCATGAGTGGGATAAGATGATTCCATTCCGGGCTACATATCTTCAGGTTGACTCGAATTCAGTCGTCCTAGACTAAGATCATATCAGGGAATCACTTCCAAGTGTGTGAGGTGGTCTCAAATTTTTTGAGTCATCCATTTTATCGATTGCTTGACTTTCGAAGAACATTCTACGCGATGCACAACTATGGAAGAAATAACCACGGAGTCCTCAATTTTTTAACTTTATAAACTTTGGACCTTAGGAGAAATCAAAATTTTTAAACTTCATGATGTCTTCAACTGGAAAATCTTCACTTGTGCATTTGTTGGACTTCTTTTAACATCTTCTAGAGTGTGCAAGCATGTGTACGAACATCTTCCATGGTTTCCTCTTCTTTTAGCATCTTCCATGTCAGTTCCTCTTCTTTGGGCATCTTCCATCGTTTCCATCCTCTCTTGAAGTCTCCAAATTTCTGCTTGTAAAGGAACATTTGCTACAGGTGTGTCCACTCATGCTCCCATAATTTATCCTCTTTGATCTGCCATAACTAGTGTTGCTAATATGATACCAATTGATGTGAATGTTCTTCCAAATTATTCTTCCGAAAACAATTTTTGTTAAATACAAAAGTTTACATAGTCATCTAGTGGGATTGCAATCTGATTTAAAAAAATAAATAAACCCTTTCATATCCATTCTATTTCCTGTACAATTGATAGCTAGACTCTGGTTTTAATAGTATCATTTCAAAGAATTAACAACCAGTTGGAATCACCCACCATACTATGTTTTAATGTTTAATTTTCCATGATGTAATACTTTCATTCCATTATAAATCCATTAGAAAGAACCATAGGAAAGAGAAACAAAATGGTTTCTTGGAATATGCATAAGTACATTGTGTGTACATTCATTTACAATACTCCACCAAACCAAAATAATATCACATCTTCAAAAATGTGTTACAACACGACAATTTTTTCATCAATGGCTAATAGAGGACTGATAATGGAAAGAATTCACTTTCTCCTTCTCTTACACTCATGCTTCAAGTATTCCATCATTCTCCACATGCTTACTAATTTATAAACATCATTCTAAATAAGTGGATAAGACCCATTATTTTAGTAACTAATTTGGAAAAATAAAACCTACAAATACTTTCTTTTTGCTAGCCTAATCCATAATATTCGATGATATTGTTTATAGAGTGCAACTGATTATTACAAAAGTAAAATCATCGCCTGAGGAATCCAACTTCCTCAAAAAAATAAAATGGTATAATAATGTTTATAAAAGTTTGTTGATGCCCCTGCATCAGTTGATCATGATTGGCATACATTAAGATAATTATTATTGTCAAGCATGTTCAAACATGGTAAATCGTAGTCAACATGGTCAAATATGGATACAAATTCTTAATGTCCCAATAGTCAATTGTGGTTAGGAAAATCAATTTTTATGAGAAGGTTGACCATAGTTATCATAGCAAGTCGTAGTCATCAAATTCAATACAATCAACCCTAATCCATGGGGGTGTCACTGGAAAACCAATATTATATCACGTGCATTCTTATACGGGCATTAAAAATGGAAAAATCACAAAATAATATATCGAGGTTATAATGAGGGCCTAAAGGGTTTTAATATACTATACAAAAATATATATAACCTAAGGTACTTTTTATACATTTTTTTAGGCAAGGGTAGGGAAAAATACATGAAGCGAAGGGAAAAAATTGAGCTACATGTGGGAAAAAATTGGGCTACACTTCACCAACAGAGGGAAGGAGTTGCGTTTTGGAGATGCAACCTACCTGCTTCTACTCGTTTGAACCCCAACAACCTTTCTGCTCATTTGAACCCTAGAAGCCTTTAGTTATCATGTTTCTGGACTTGATTGGGTCACCCAACATAGGACCATACCTGACCAGAGCCTTCATGCCTCTTCTCTTCATTGTGTTTCTTTATTATTGAAAGAGGACCTTTTTCCTAGCTGTAACTGTCGGTGTGCTTTGGATCTAGAAGGGATTAGACTCAACCAAAGGAAGGGATGGTTCATTTTTTCAAGTTCATGTATTTATGTAGGCATTTTGGTAATGCCTGAAATTCATTGGATGATAAAATTTAATGGACACATTTATACACTCGCAAAACAATCTATTTTGTAGGTCCCGGCTTCTGTGTATGTATTTGGACATGGATAGTATGACTCTGAGTTAGATTTCGGGAGAGATTTCAAAGTGTGCAATTAAAAATATTTTTGATCCTCTGTTTTGTCTCAATTTTTTATGATTTCTATTAAACAACTTGTGTTTGCACCAAGAGTTTATAGCCATTACCATCCTTTTTATGCTAATATATAGTCACCCAGAGGTAATAATTTGTGAATTCTTGAATTCTTCTTTATGTAATAATATGAAGGTATTTTCATGTCAAAGAACCATTCATACCAAGTTTCCATGATAGCAGATGTATAGGTCCTGTTCCACTAGTCCACTTCCTATTCCAGCAGCCCAGTTCCTACACCAATAGTGGAAATCATGCTCTCACTTCCATGATTTTCATACTTCGAACTCTCATGGAGGAAAATGGCTATATGGGTTTTGAAGGGCAGGTGATCAATATGCTGATGTGTTCCTGTGATGAATTCCAGGCCTTCCAAATAGTGCGTGGAATTAAACCCAAACATTCGGTCACATAACATTTAAACATCGTTCCAGCAGTATCTACAATACTATTTCTTTTTGCCTTTCTAGGGGAACTTCAGATCAATTATTGTTTATTTTTAGATGTTGAAGCCTAAATGATGCATTATACCATCATAAAATACGGATTGTTGGTGTACTAGCATGGTTATAAAATGTGAAGGCATACTCTATACAAGGGAAGCAAAGAGAGACGGATACATGCATGAAAGGGGCACATATGGATCGATAGCACAACATGTACTGTGTTCTATAGAGACAGGGTATTTTTTTATAATATAGAAGATTAAGTTTTACCAGTGATTAGTGGGATGACTGAGGGGACCATTGGAGTCTAGATATATAATATCGATTTTATAATTAATACAATCTGACATTAGTTTTATATATTAATCCTTCCACTCTATTCTTGTTCCAGATTTCCTTGCAAGGTTTAAATGTTGGTTAGTCTTTTTAGTTTCTGATTTCTTAGCTTAGATTTATATAGCTTGGTTTGATATACTTTGTGTTGGCATAGATTACCATTTTATTATGTGACAATTTGTTTTGCGTAGTGTGACAACATGCTTCTGGTCTAGACTGCAACTCAAGCATATTAATTAAATCCTTTCCATTATTTTGAATGTTATTTAAACTTGACCAATGATGTTATATTAAAACGAGTGAGGAAGAGTATATACTTTCATTTGCATCTCAACTAGTTTGTAGAATTAAAACATTATATCTACCTTGATGTCAACTTCTGCATAATGGAAATTACCCTAAGATTCTAAAAAGAAAATTAGAGCGTTCATGGAGTTGATTTCTTATCATTCATTATTATCTCAATGAAATAATGAAAGGATCGGTCAAGATCAATAATCATGATTAATATTCCTTTCATCATAACTAACACTGCATATATCATAGTATTTATGTGAGCCTGGAAGCAATAGATGGATCTGTCTTATTTCTATGATATATTTTTTGTTGAAGCAGAACATCATCATCTTGATTCCTCTAAAAACATTCAACTATGTTTGTAAGTTAGTTAGAACTAATTGCTTATGATTTCTAGCTCAATTCATCTTTTTAGTATAGCAGTAGATCTTATGATTTCTAGCTTAGTTCATGCCCTTTCATCTTTGTAGTGTAGCAGTAGATTTTAATATGATTTTCATTGGTCATGTCTTATATTTATTTATTTTCCTAAACATGTTGTGAGTGTGATCGAAACCTACATTCCTTTGTATGTTGGACAACGAAGGAAGATTTATGCAAGAGTCAACCCAACCCAAGAGGAGCTAGAAGTAGACTCCTAGTGTGTTTACTTTGCCTTGAAGAGTGTTGTTTCTTTAATTGATTAACGCATTTTGATTTATTGTAGGTTCTAGGGTTTTGATTGTGCAAGTCGTTGAGGTTGTATTCTGGCATTACCTGTGCTATGCCTTTGAGTCTTATGACTTCGAGTTGACAAATTAAATGTCGGTATAAATGTTGGTGTCGTCTTAGTTGCAAGGCAGCCCAAGGGTGGAAGTGATGGCAAGATGTGAGTGAAGGGCCACACATCCACTTTAGCTTGGGTCATTCCAAAGTCAAGTTACTCATATAAAACATAGAATTTATACAGCCCAAAAACTACAATGGTGTAAAAATCTATTAGCTACATCTATAGAACATTGTCGATCAACTGCCAACTTGTACTTCTTTGGTTGTGACATTAAATAATACGAGATAGGTTAACCTTCTAACCTTAGTTTGATTAACAAAAGAAACAAATAATGCAAACTTTCACCACATTTTGAGGTTACCAAAATAGAATAGACGTTTTATGACAAACACGATGGCTAATAACTAGAGTAGCTATACAAGGACAACAATCATGAAAGGCCAAGCAATAGTGGAAAATTATTTGTAGAGCTATATCATAGAAATACTACTACTCTAGCTTCTTGCATATGATTTTATTAGTCTTTTATTTATGATGTAACAAATTATCCATGAATTGTTATGTAGCTATATTTACCTCTCAATATATTCAATTTATCAGTAATATGGAAAATGGTTAGGTTTATACGCTCTATAGTTCTTATTGCATGTTATGCATTCTCTGAAGCAAGGAAATGCAAGATTTTATTTCTCAAAGTCCATTATATTTGTAGCTTTGAAAGCCTAGAGGTGTTTTCATGTACCCCCAATATTCTAATTTTCTTCTTCAAGATTTTGTTGATTTTAGATTTTTAACCTAGATGAGGTCTCTATCGTGTTGCATCTCATGAAGCTTGAGACCTAAACAAAGCAGGATTCGGGAGCAAATCTCAAATGTAACATCAATTTCGAATCCGTTTAGGGTGAGTCTTTCTGGGAATTATGTGTTGCTAATACCTTCTTGATTATGGTTCATTTGTATTTCTTATTCTACAAATACAATGTTCATTATATTTGTTTTAGTATCATTTTTAAGTTCTTGGATCATGTTCTTTGTTTTAATGAGATAGCTTATTTATAGGAATTTTATTGGGAACCCTTAAAGCATATTAAAAATTAAAAATAAACAATTCCTGCATTTTTGATACCTGTTTTAATGTTCGAGTGGGTCCTAAAGCTATTTTTTTTTGTGTTTAACCTCGAATGCTTTTGATTTAGTGGTGCATGATTTGTTGATTTGAAGTCTAGAGCTACAAATTTTATGCCTTGAAACTCTGCTCCCTTAGAATTTTGGAATCTATTTCCTTATGACTTATTACACTATTTCAAATTGGTACAAATTTGTGATAGACTCACTTTTTCTCCCATTGACAAATCTGTAAAATTTGATGAAACTCTGTTTCCCCCTGCCTCCAAATTCTTTATCACATTTGTTATAGTTCTTCAATTCATGCATTTGGTTTTTCTATACTTCCTGTAAATTCATTGATAAGGTTGCCATCCTCATCCCAAATCTCAATGACTTCACATCCATGTGCATACTGGAGCCTAAACCTTTCTAGGACACTTAATTTTGATGCTTCCTCACTACTAAGAAGCTCTAAAAAGGGACATATAGATAAAAAAAAGATAACATCATGTTCCTTGAGCCCATTCCATTCAAACATTATCTATGATGTGTATCTTGAAACACTGTATGTAACCTCTGCAGTAATAGCAGATGGTTTCACCTCTCCAATGTTTGGTTACTTTGCTTTGGTGATTTTTAACTCCTTGATTGGAACATCCATCCTAGACCATCCTCGAAAGCGAGTTTTTCCCTCATTATTAATATATGCTGCCAGTTGACGCAAGACATCTTGGATATCTTCTTGAATTTCATATGTCGATTCCAAGCAAACTATAGATTAATGTTTTGGAAGAGCCAAGCATCCTTCACCAGTGTAATTAATGTTGGGTACAATTCTTTCATAACTTTTTCATTTGGATAAATAGGGAGAGAATTTATCACTTCCTTTTGAGACTATCATTTCTCAAAAGTAGAAACCATTGCCTCAGAAAGGAAATCCATTCTTTCAACACATGGATCAATGTTGTTAAGAAATTTAAGCTTATTATAGACAACATCCTTAAGTTATTTTGCAGACAAAATAGAAAGCCTCTTACAAAGTTTGTTACATTTTTCAATGGAACCCACATTGGCCAATGCTAGATCTCAGAGATTAGGAATTTCCTTAAAAGCCAAACATTGAAAAGCTTGCAGCTGAGAGCAATGAGTGAGAAAAACATCATCACGACTAAGTTGAGTGCCAACATGGTCATCTATCTATGTCTTTTTTGCAACTGTTGCAACTTTCCAAACAGGAGCCAAATGGTTTCCTCTTATAGATTGTCAACAACCATCATCCTTAATGTGAAAGAAAAAGGAATCACGACCCCTTCTGATCCAGGTGGATATTGGTGGCCACCCACTAATTCGACTTGGATCCCCTCTAGTGCTTCGTGTAGTTTTCTTCAATTTCCTTAATTATAGCACAATTTACTATTTTTAGTAGTTTTTCGGGTCCTAAACTTCCAGAGCCGTTTTGAGGCCCTAAACGACGTTTTTTTGGGGAATCTACCGCCAGCGATTTTTCTGTCTGAAAATCATCTCTTCAGTCGTAGTCCTAGGAGAGATCTTTCCAACGGGCTATCATGCGCGTCAAACGAAGATAAGACAACCAATTCGCGACCCCGAGAAGTTGATGTACCAACTTACCCAAAAACGGGGCCCACAATTTGGCGTTTCATCTTCCAGGCTTACCCGGTCGTAGTCCTCAGAGAGATCTTTCCAACGGGCTATCATGCATGTCAAACGGAGATAAGACGACCAATTCGCGACCCTGGGAAGTTGATGTACCAACTTACCCAAAAACGGGGCCCACAATTT
>APFE030488897.1:56086-113296 GCA_000404065.3 Pinus taeda
TGGAATGTGAAGGGTTTTTCATTGTTTCCAAACAATAAATAGGCCTTCGAGCCTCATTGTAAGTCAGTTCAGAGGCATGTAGCCCACACATCTCTTCTCAGAGATAGCTACCATCGCCCTAGCTGGTTTATTTCTATTTCCGATTGTAAGCATATTTCAATATTTTCCATTAATGAAATGAAGTATTATTTCCGCTGCATCTTTGTGTATATGGTTATCTCTATATTTTATTGCATTCCTGTTTAAATATGGATCACCTTCTCTATATTTTGGATAGTATGCATACAGGAAGGATTGGAGGTGCATCTTTCACAATACTTTATAAAAGAGTACAATTGGAAACTTTCACAACAACAATTTTAATAAGTTTCATAAAATCATTTTTGCCTTTTACAGTTGCTTTATCATTATGTAGATCGACTCCACTTTTATCTTCAATAGTAGTTTCATCATCCTTCTCTTTATTGACATCCTAAATTACTTCTCAAAAACCTTGAGATTATATCTATTTTTCCCTATTCTAGAGTCACAACTTTCAACACTTTGAATTTTAGAATAGGCATCCCAACTTTAAGAAATTTAAGAACCTATCTCAATCCCTCATCTCCCACATCTGCATCATCATTTTTATTTGTGTGAGTATCTAAGTCTTTAGTACCTTTAGGTGATACTGAAAAAGGAAGTATCTGTAGATTGTCCATTCCACTGCAAGTAGACCACCTTCTCCTTTTATTTTTTACACTGTCTTTTGTTACCAGAATTTCAAACAAAGGAACTCCTTGAGCTCCTCCAACTAGCTGCCTTGCATTGTAACCCTTGGAAACAAATCTCTCATACTGAGAATCAATATGAATGGTTCTACCATATGGATCATTTAAACCCTCTGCCAAACCAACCCACCATTTAACGTCATGTTTAATCATTCCTTGTAAACCTAGGATACAATGATCATGTGATGTCACCAATATAGGATCTGAAGTGTATGAATAGTTCCCTGAAATAGAATTAGCCCAATTTGAAGAAGTGGAATGTTTCACTAATGTGTAATGTCTGGATTTAGCCTCCTATTTCCTCTGAATTCAGATGAAATCTTCCTCAAACCATATATTTTTTTGCAACACCTTGAATTTGGTTCAGAAGCCTAGAATTGTGGAAACAACAGAGCCCACCCATTGCAAGAGTTTGATTGGGTTGTAGTTAACAGGATAAACTAAACCATGAGAGGTAGAAAGAATCTATGGTCTCTTTGATGATCTATGTTGTGATTTGGAGTATGGCCGAGAACTAGTAGACTTGGGAGATAATTGGAGATCTGCAAAACATCATAATAATAATAATCTTGTATAAAATCCTAAGAGCAACTACAAATTTAAACACCAGTTTTTTTCCCATATAAATAATTTTTAATAAAAATCTATATGTGATAATAGGTCTGAGGTAAGGTTTCAGGGCCACAACTGCAACATTGCATGGAGGACTGTTTCAGGGCCGAGAGGCCTATTGTAGGGCCTTCTCTTCAAGTTGTAGGTGCACAAAGACTAGCACAAGTGGAGAAAAGGGTGTTAACCCTTGAACAAAGTTTGAAGCTTTTGTTGTAGCAAAACCATGGGATGTAGGGTGCCTTGTGTAGGTTTCCAAAGGCTAAAACAGTGAGCGGGAAGGCCTATAAGGGACAACAAAATAGAGCCAGTTGCGTGGAGAAGGGTAACATAGATATGGAGCATAATTTAGGGAGAAATTTAATTTTGTGAAGCTTTGTTGTGAACACAGTGAAAGACACATTTTCAAAGTAAATAGAAGGTCTTTGAGAGGACACTAAGAATATGATCTTAGTAAATAAAAAAACTCATATTTGAGTCATCAACATATTTTGGAGTTTTTCAGTACAACAGACCTACAGGTTTTCAGTCTAACAGCAGTGAGCCCCAGCAGGCTTTGTCATCATCTCTCTCTCTCTGTCTCTCTCTCTCAATACTCAATACTCTATAACTCAATACTCAATACTCAATAAACAATTATAAATCCATGCCAAGAACGAAACTATCATAGAATCTTAAATAACTCTACAATAATATGAAGAAGGCATTCCCAAGAAGGTATTGATGAAAATGGAGGTCTTTCTATAGACTAGCTTAGAGCTCTTAAGGAAGTATAGGGCTCGAGCTCTAGAGCTTCTTAAGAAAATCTTCACTCCAGTGGATACTTTCTTAAAGCTATTTTTTGGACCAAGGCTAGTAAGATGGAATATTGATACAGATGGGCTTGTCTCTCTGGGATTTCCACTGTCTTTATTGTTCAAAGAATGGAGATTATGTATTATGGCTAGTCACCTACGACTTAATACTACATCAAGAGGTTTATGCTTACTCTCCCATGCTCTAGGGGTCTATTTTATAGTTACAATGAAATTAAATTAGAGTTTTCAGAATTTATTAGCGTAGAATTATGTTTTCAACTTCTGCTTGAATTAGAGGCAACTAAGTTGGACTAAATCTTGCTTTTTATAGGCAGCTAAGTTAGACTAGAGTTGACCAAAACCTTTTTAGCGTGGGATTTGGTTTCCAACTTTTGTTTTTATTAGATACAACAAATTTTGATCAAATTTTGCATATTTCTGTTGTTTCGGAGTAAGTTCAGAGGTACTAAAATAAAATTGTGTGCCTTCTCTTCAACTAATTCTGCCATAGCTATTTATTGCAACTTATTGTGACATATTGGTAAAATGATCGTTATTCTGATAAATAACTTTTGTTTTTAGAATCACTAGCTGCTGCGAAATTATCTTTGGACATGTCACTAGTTTAACAATTTCATGTAGAAAAATCAATGACATCTGGTTTAGCTTTGAATATTCGATAATATATGTCATGGAAGGTGATGTGAGTCCTACTCGTTCTGCCCAACTTAAGCTTCCAAGGTAATAAGTAGATTCCTACACTTGTGCTTTTAGAAGTCCTAAAACCTCATTAGCCTTTTATAACCTCTGGTTTGCAGGTTTTCCATAAAAGCTTTGGGGTATTTGTAATCATTGTTGTATATAGCGAAAATGGTTGTTCTCTATTCTAATCTTGACACTGAGAAGACAATATTAATTGAAGTGTTATACAACAATATTAACTGAGGTGTTTATATAAACAACTAGATTAATCCCTTGTGAAAGAACAGTGAAAGGATTATTTTCAGTTTTTGGCAAAGCTTTTCTCCTATCATTTCCTCCTTGGACATTTAATCCCGTCTTGTGAGCACCTGTATTCATGTAATCGTTATATAAAATCTTGGAAGTCTGATCTCATGCTTCTCAACTGGTTTTTGAATTTGAAAGTCCCATATCATGCTTTTCTACTGATTTTGGAATTATAAATGTTTTCTCTAGCAGAATTGTGTACATGGATGTTATCTGGCAGGTATTTTTTGTAAATTTGATCTTGCATAGGTTGCTTCATTTTAGGGCGATAATGATCTTGGTTCTTGGTGTTCAAGACACTACTTTAATATTGTTTAGCTTAAATATTCAAGTGATTCTCTAATTATAGAAATTCTAGGGTCATTCCTATTTCAAGGAAGTGATATTAGTTCTTAATATTGTTTCCAGGGTCGTTTCTATTTCCTATATGATGCACATATGATGTTAGTTCCAATGTAATCACTCATTATTTAAAAGAGACCTTAAGGAGAAATCCATTATATCTAGCTTGAGTGGTCCTAATGGTTAAGAGCATGTGTTTCCTCCTAAGATTTCATAGGTTCAAAACCAGAGGTTGTAGAGTATGTATGCCTTCATTGACTTAGCGGTCAAATCATTGTGTGGAGGTGGGTCCCTTGTCGCACAAGTAAGGGGGTCTCATACAATAATGTGGTGTTTGGCTTGGTTGTGACCTTAAAATTGGATAATCAAAATATCCTCTAGAAATTTTGGAATTGTACTTCAAAGGTATGAGAGTGCAAGGAAGCCTTATCTTTAGTGAGGTGTACAATAAGGTAATTCTTGCCTTCAATATGTAGAAAATCTTGTAAGCGTTTGGAGGTTTATTTTAGAATGCATCATTATTTTAAGCTAGCCAAATGGAGTAGATCATGTCTACAACCAAAGTTTTGCCTAATGTTCTAGTTGTAGTCCATTCATTTAATGCCTATGTGTTATCTCCAATCCATTGTTTCATTTTACATAGTCTATGAGTGATTTCCCATATCTCATTAGTGAGATGACAGTGAATCAAAAGGTGATTTCATGCTTTCGTGGTATTCCCTTAAGAGCACATGTGTTCGGACATGTCCATCCTCTTCTTCTAAGCATGTCTAGGTTGGGATTGCACCCTTTATTTGAGATTTGGGGCCTCAACCTTGGTTGTAGATAGTTGTCCTACATCTAGAGGGTCTATACTTGTGCTTTAACACCTTATTTGGTACGAACCCATTCATAAAGATCCATCAATTGGTTTTTCATCATCACATAGATCAATTTATATGTTATTTTATATACATGCACGTAATCAATCTTCCTAAAACATGGTTGATCTTTGTGTGCCTTAGATCATTAAATGCCACAAATCATAGTGAGATGTGCTTGAGTGTGGGTTAAGTAATTGCATTGTGGGAGAACTAATATGAATTTACAATTTATATCAAAATAAGAAAGGTGCAACTAATGTGCATTTACAATGTATATCAAAAGAAGAAAGGTGCATTGTAGAATGAATGTGGGGTCATAAGAGACGCATCATGTCATTATACCAAGGATATAAAAATAAAAGGGTATAAAAAATGTGAATAAAAAATGGATACATAAAATAAATAAGGGTTTTCTAAATTAGGAAGGTGTATTGGATTTATATTGGTATGGGGTTAAATAATGTGATTTTTAGAGGTATTTTCCAATATGTAGTCAAATTAAGGGTATTGTTTAGTATGCCACGAATGCAAGTACTATGTCAGAGTTTCAGTGAGTGAAGCCCCCATGCCATAATTGACATATCAAACATATAAAAAATGATCAACCATAATCAATTATAGCCAATTATACTCAACTATGTTTGAAACAACTCAACAATGGTCAATAAAGGTCACGATAATCAACCACGCCACCATGATTAGACATGCTAAAAAAATTTATGAATCATAGTCAATATGATTAATCAAATTCATCTATTGTTAAATATTTCCAACCATGTCGAACCATGTTCACCAATAATCAAACATACTTGACCATAGTCAACCATTTCCTTCCAAACTCATATGTGGTTGAACAAGCTGACCATGGTCAAACATGGAAAAAAATTTCAAACATAGTCAACCATCTCAACAATGGACAACCATGGTAAACATGATTGATCATAATTGATCATTGTCAATCCTTGTCACTAATGGTTTACCGTGGTCACCTGTGGTCAATTGTCATCAACTCTTAGTCAACCATGGTCATTTCTCATGAACCATCATCAACCATGGTTAGCCGTCTTCAACCATTGTCAAACATGGTTGACCCTCTTCAACAGGTCAACCATGGTAATCCAGAGTAAATAATGGTCAACCTTAATCAACCTTACTCAACCATATGTTGACCATAATAAAAAAATAAATAAACCTTAGCAATAGTTAACCAACATATAGCATAAACAACTTAGTAAACCATGTTCAATTGAGGTAAAATATGATAAAACCATTTGCAATAATGGTTTCCATGGTCCACATGGTTAATAGTGATCACCCACGGGAAACATGGTTGAACTTGGTCAACCATAGTCAATATAGACATTTTTGTCAACCAAGGTTCACAACGACCATCTATAGTAAACATTGACAACCTTGATCAACCACGTATACGCATAGTCAGATACATTTTGACCACAATAAACGATGTTTGGCTAGCTCAATTATCATCAATCATGGTTAAACAAACTCAACCATGGTTACACATGGTCAGACATTGCCAACATGGTCAAACATTGTCGCTCATTCTCACCCATGTTTAACCTTGCATAGATTTAGTTAGGTAAAGTCAAAATATGTTGAGTCGATCAGCGAAAGAATAACCTCGAAATAAATTTTAATTGCAAAACACAGTGGAAAATAAGCAAGATAGCCATATAATAAAACACAAAAATTGACATATCATTTTATGTGGTAAAACCCTCCTTCTGAGTGAAACATCCATGGGGCAATGATAATTGGTATTCATATTGTTCAAGGGATATTTGTAACAACCAACTAACATGCATACAGTATCCAACCATTCAACCCATTGTCTATTCATTTTTTTTTTCTTATTGCCTCTTTAGGCTTACAAGGACAAATAACAACCTGTTAGATTTTTTCTAAATCTGTTCGTAGTTTTTAAGACAGTTACATAAGAATTTTTTTTACATAAAATAAAATAGTTCCCTTTTTATGTTTTTTCCAGAAACTTAGATTATGAAAAAAAAACCAAGGCAAAGGATCCAATCTTAGCTATTATGCCAAAATATAGGGAAATAGTTGGCAACTTCTAACAATCTCCACCTTCACAACAATTTACATAATATATCATGCAAAAAATGTTCATCAACTTCCTTGAGAGACAAGAGAAGCTATGCACCATTTTAGCCTCTCTAACAAGACAGGTTTTGTGAACATGTATGTGCAAATTTGTTTTGTATGGAATTTTTTCAGAGCCATCGCTCCACTTTCATTAATAACTTGTCTTACAAAATGGTATTTAACAAGTATATATTTTGTCTTACTATAATAATTTGGATTCCTTGCCAAATGAATAACATTTTGAATTTCAAAAAATACTTTTGCCTTGTCCTGCATCCTTCCAAATTCACCTAGAAAACATTTTAACCAAGTTACCTATTTGCAAACATGTGAGACAACTATGTATTCTTCCTCTATAGTGGATAAAGAAACTGCGTTCTGAAGCTTTGACATCCAACTAATAGATCCGTATGCAAGAGTAAAAACATATCTAGAAGTTGATCTACTCTTACCCAAGTCACCTGCAAAATCTAAATCAACATAACCACAGACTGAATCAATACTACCATTATATGTGATATAGTAATTACTTGTGCCTTTAAGACATTGTTTTAGTGGCTACAACCACGCTCCAAACTTTTTCCTTTGCTTCAATTTTGGAGCTTTCTTTCTTAACCACAATAGCTGACCTCACATTTAGCTGGGTATTCGTGCTTTGATTGAAACTTATCTTTTCAGTTTGGCTTTAGTTTTTTTACTTAGCTGAATTTACAACCCATAAGCTAATCTCCTAGCTTGGTCCCATAACAATCTTGTGCTTGCCTCCAAAAACCCACAATATTGGAGGCCAACCAACCTTGATGATGGGAATTGCGTAGTTCTAACTACTAGTGAGCCTTGAGATCATAAAATTCATAGTTATGAGGCAACAACCCAACACCTAGCTCATAAATTATGCAACCCTCACTGAGATCAGAAACTGCGTAGTGTACTGATTTGGAAAATTTTAGATTTCCCCAAAAATTTGATGTCTTTCCTAGTAGCGTGCATGGCAATTTTCCTGGAAAAAGAAAAAAAGAAAAAATAAAATTTCATCCCTAAATAAAAGGAATCTCTTTTTATAATCTCGAAGGAGGAACTTGTGCTATTTTTAGAAACATCTGCCAGGCGTTGTTTTTTTCTTGATTTTAAGCATGCACGTCATAAACCTGAATTTTCCCAAATCTATTTAATCGAAAATGCTAGATGTCATTTTCACATTTTATCTTGGAGCCATAACATTCTCAGGGAGATCAAGGAACCTTCTATATGATCATCGTCACTTTCCTGGGTGAGTTTTGATTTTGTTGTCTTTTGCTGCTTTTTCTATGGCTTTTTGTTGTTTAGCTTCTGTGAATGTTGTTTCACTTTTTTCTCTTCATATTTATTGGTGTTTTAACTTGTATAAGTGTTTTTTCAAGTTATAGATTTCCTTTCCCAAGTGTTGCATGCGTTTTCCTATTTTTGCAGCAATGGTCGTTGTTGCGACACCTCTCCTCACATACTTCATTTTCATTTTGTTGGAACAATCGTTGTAGTTGATTCACATGCATTCTTATACAATTAGTTGTATCTACACTCACATTCACACAATGTCTTATATCTTCTTATTTTTCACACTTCCCTTGGGCAGATACGGGTTTCCCTTATTCGGATCTCACTTTACACAATTGTAACTACGCAATCTATAGGCTCAAGCCACAAGCTTAGCCTATGGAATTATGCAATGCATAGTCTAAGTTGACTCCAGCTATGCATTCCGTAGTTCCAAGAACCAACGTCTCATGTTGGCCACTGAGACTATGTTGGCTTGTTGGGGCCTAACCTAGGTTCAGAGCTAATTTAGCCAAACAAATCTCGGTACTGCTGGCCCTTTCAGCACTAGTCTGCGAAGAGTGGACTCAGGTCACACCCGAAGTTGTATGGGAGGGTGCTAGAACTAGGTTTCTGCACCCTGGAGATGTCTGATGAATCCAAGTTTTCCACAGTTTGACCCTGCATGTAAGTCACTTCATGCACTTTCCTGTACCTCGCAACCCAAGATACTTCCTTTGCGCAACCTTACTCAAGGGATGAATGTTGTGCTTCTACGTTATTACCCAAGACTTTATAGATATTCCAATCTTAGTTGATTATCTTAGCCTACTTGCATGCTTTAAGTTATACTTAACCATATAAACCATTCATATAGGTGCGCGTAGTAAATAAACAATATATTCAGCAATTACATCAAACATGCATTAACCGAAAAACAGATACATAGAATTATGATAAAAATTCTCTGTATTAATTCCTTCTTCAGTTACAGACTCGACTCTGTGCTACGCACTCAATTGCAGGGGCCTGCGCACTCAGCTGCAGACCCTTCTGCTACTCTACGATCCAAAGACACAATTAGATACTTTGATTCTTTCTTCTCTACTACTTCTTCGCTATCTTTTCACTTAGAGCCTTGCTCTATTTATACAATCCCATGGTCTGTAGACCATGGGTAGGCTGGCATTACAATACAAAACTAGGGCAAACAACCTATGACTCTATCATACTCTTTGTGCCCTGCTCCCGCAATTCGCGGAACTTTACAACAAAATTTGGTCAAAACTTTGGCTTTGAGCCCCAAAACATGCCTTGGGGGGATTCCATGCCCAATAGGCCCCCAACACAAAGATCATGACCTGCCCTCAAGTCACTCTATCACCGCGAAGATCTTTGCATGGAGTCCGTCCAACTATTCCCAATCTGCGCGGAGGTCAGTAGCGCACTGAGATGCTGCTTGCTGGATCTACTGCATACATTGTTCTGTGACCTCTGTATCGAAACTACTTCTCTACATCTGTGCCGGTATCCCTTGTATTTGTTTATAGTCCCGCGCCTTCATCCAGATCCTTGGAGCACAAAGACTATGCTTCCACCAGTTAGTCATATAGCCGGGCCACCCATGTAGGGCTTCAAGCGACTACCATTTACTTTGCCTGGGAAAGGCTCTCCATTTAGTTTGGCTAGTTGTACTACACCTACATCTCTAACCTCCTTAACCACATATGGTCCCAGCCAATGCATTCTGAACTTTCCTAGGAATGTTTCAAACTTACTATCATATAGTAGTACTAAGTCATTAACGTTGAAGGTACACAACTTAATATGGTGTTCGTGCCAGGATTTTTCATGCTGCTTTTGTACTTGCTAATGAAAACCAGCTAGGAACTTTTCCTCCTCAGGTTCTTCCAATTGCATGAGACTTTGATCCAGAGCTTCGCAGCCAATCATACCTGTGAGCATTGCTATGCACAGACAAGGTACAACATATTCCATCGACATGATAGCTTCCACGCCATAAACTAACCATTAAGGTGTTTGTCCCATCAGTTTCTTGCACATTGTCCTATAAGCCCATAGTACTGAAAGTACATGTAGGTCCTAATCACTTCACTGAGCATTTCATGCTTTGGTTAGCGCAGTCTCTAGTATTTTGTTGAATGCTTCTACTGTCCCATTAGCTTGTGGGTGATACAGTGTGCTTTTCTGATAATACACTTGGAACTCTTTTGTGAGCGCACTGATGGTTTCATTCAGGAAAAGTGTACCATAATCACTCATTAATATTTTTGGATAGCCAAATCGGGTCAACATATTTTCAAACAAAAAATTTGCAGCCATAGCAACTGTGTAGTCTCTGACCAGCTACGCTTCTACCCATCGCATCAAGTACTCTATTGCGGTGATGATGTATCACATGCCCATTTTTCCTTGAGGTTTGATAGGTCCTATAAAGTTGATTTCCCATTTCTCCAATGGCTACATCGTCATTAGTGGATTCAATCGCATCTCATCCCTCTGCGATGGTTTTTCAGTCCTTTGACATATATCATAGGCCTTACAATGTGTTTTGAGTCCTAGTGAAGGGTTGGCCACCACAACCCTACACGAAGAATCTTTTGTGTGGTTTCTCGTCCTACATAGTGTCCTCCTACAACGCCCCCAAGTGCTTCCGCGAGGATCTGACTTCTTCCAGATTTAGGTACGTACCTTCACAATATCTCGTCATTTCCCATTTTATATAGGTGCCCCACGATGACAGAAAAATATTCCGCGTGCACCACCAATTCCTCCTTCTGTTGGATGGAATATTCCTTCACTGTGGTCTCTGTTGTTAGAAAGTAGATTATATCTTTGAAGTTTTTGTCTGCGACGCACACAACAAAGAGCTATGCGTTAGGTAATCCTTCCTCCAAACTAGTAGGTCCCTCACCTGTCTCAATACAAGACAAGTGATCCGATCCTACGTTTAGGAATTTAAGTTTTATCACAACCTCAAAGTCATATTCTTGGAACAATAAGAGCCACCTACATATGCACCCCCCAACACAGGCTTGTTGACCAGGTACTTTAGCATGGAATGGTCTGTATACATCCTGAAATGTCCTCCTAGCAAATAATGTTGGTATCTTTGGAGTGCGTACACCAGAGCTAACCCTCACGCTCAGTTGTGGAATAGTTCTTTTCGGCTTTGGGCAATCTATGACTTGCAAAAGCGATAGGGTGATCCAATCCCTCTCTGCCCTCTTGTGTGAGCATTGCTCCCAGCATGATACACGACCCATCAACATGGGCATGAAACTCCACATCCAATTTTGGGAAGACTAGCATTGGGGTGGAGGCCTCCCCTTTAGGTCATTCCAATAAAATGTGACATCCATTTTCAATAGTTGCTCCATCGGCGCAGTGATTTGGGCATAACTTTTGATTAACTTCTTGTAGTACCCTGTGTGTCCCAAGGTAGCGCACAACTATTTAACACTTAACAGTGGTTCCAAATTCAGAATAATTGCAGACCATATGTCCCAATAGGTTCCCAAAGGGAATGAGGAACGTGCACTTTTTAATGTTCAGTGCAATCTGGTGTTGTCGGCAAGTATCCAGCATCAAGTGTAAGCTTGCTACGTCGTGCTTAACCAATCCAAAGACATTCTAATCATCCAGATAGACCTCCACGAATTCGTGGATATACTCTTTGAAGGTGGCAACAACTATGTGCGAAAAGATGGCTGGCGCATTCTTTAACCCAAAATGGCATGACGGTGTACTGAAAACAACCCCATTCAATGGCAAAGGTGGTCTTGCTCCTGTCTTTTAGTGCGATTTTGATCTAGCGGTACCTTGAGAACCCATCGGTGAAAGAATATGCCAATGGGTTTGAGAATGGATCATGTACACAGGTGTCATTCAGCTTCCTGATGTCCACGCATATTCTTATCTCACCCTTCTACTTTTTCTCTTGCACTACCATAGGGCTCACCTAGTTCAATTCTTCCACTAGCTTAGTAGTTCTGGCTGTGAGCATTTTTTCTAGTTCTACGTGGACTTTTTCCTTGTACATCGGATTCAAGCGATAAGGCCTCTGCTTAACTGACTTTGCATCATGTTTTGGGGTGATTTTCATCATCCCTAAATCGCCAACGATCCCCTTTAAGTCCATAATCTTGGTCAGGAATAAGTCTTGGTACTTGTGGAGTAACTCAACCACCTTATCCACCATGGCATCATCCCAATAATCATAGAGCATTGCATACTTCGATTCAACCTCGGTCCCAATGTTTACTGCTTCGTTTTTAGTGGTGCGATGATGTTAGGATATTTAATCAATGGTCCTTGAACCTCACGATAGCCTTTAGTTTCTGGAATGTTAATTCTTCATGCATCCTCATAATCCTCCTCAATATTTACATCGTAACACTCCAGTGCCCAGGTCAACTGGGTCGCCCATTCCGGAAGAAGCACTTCCATTGGCTCCTAAGGTATTTTAAAGATAGCATCTTTTACTGCTTGGAGTGCATCATAAAAAATATCCCACCAACGATCGTCAAATGTGAAGGTTAACAACAATTCTTCACACAAGATATCCAATTCACTCGTGCCATCGTGGTGCTCATCTTAGAATACCAATTCATGGGTATGGTATCCAGGGTATGACAGAACAGATGCACCCACTCAGGTTGTGTCTCTTCCCTATAGACCTTGGTCCATTTCGCGAGGTGTGCACATGGATCATCCCATCCATCATATTTGTCTTTTAGCTACATCTGAGGCTTCCCAAACCATATGTGCATCATTATTTTGTAGTTGCACCAGTCCTCAAAATTCTATTGGTGCATAACCCACCACCTTGTCGGTGTAGCACACATTACCCATTTTAGAGCATCAAGCCGATGTTGTTCTGACACTTCTCTTTCAAATTTGTTCAGGAAATCATCCACCTCTCTCAACCCGTCATACATAGGCATATCTCTTACCTCTGTTGCCACACATTGCAGTGACATTATCATCATGTTGCAGTTGGGTGTGGTTACCTTGTGTGATTGGTTCTGACATTGTTCTATTTCCTCGTCTGAATTTGAGGTGCAGGAGCTTTCGTGCTCCCATGAAATCCTGCCATCCTCTATTGGATTCACCCAGTCCTGCTCTCATGCAGTTATCTTGTAGATATAGTCTAGATCGTTGTCACTATCACAGTTGCACACTCGCTCTACGTAGCGCGATCCTTCCGTAGGGTCTAAAGGTACTACTATGCGTAGTGACTTCTTTTCAAAATTCATCTTACGCTTCTTTATATTTATCACTCCATTCATGTCAGTGGCCCAATCTATTCCCAGTAGCATGGCATAGCGATTGCTGTCATCATCAATCTCTATCACTTCCAAATCTGCAAGCGCGCTCGCACCTTCGATATCTACCGTTATTCCCTTCAATCTTCCCATTGGTAGGATCTTTTGTTGGTTCACCATTCACAATTGAATAGGATACCATTTCAATGCCGACCTACCCATGTGCTGCCATGTCTTCTTTGGCAGGACGTTCGCTTCCAATCATAGATCCAAAATCAGTTGATCCATATAATATTCCTGAATCTGCATGGTCAATCTCATCAATCTTCCTGTTCATGTTGTGTGCTTCCAAAGATTCCAGACTATGCACTGTTCTTTTGATCCAGCACATCTAGTGATGAGTTCTTGCATCCCCTTCATCGTTTTACTATCGCGTAGTAGCTTCATGAATGTCTCCAAAAAGGCAGTGAGCACTGATGGGTCCATCTCTAACTCCAGTTTGTCTTTACTACTTGAAGTGGAAGCCTTCGTGAAGCTCTTATTAGCTTCCATACATGTCTCCTTAGTGCTCTCCAAATCAAATTCTAGTTCCTTTGTTGGAGCCTTGCGAACCTAGGCACTCTCTTCAGGCTACTTGCCTTTGTCATCTCTTGTCGTGATACCACTTTGGAGCATGATGTTTATATTTCGGTCTTCTTCACGTGGCTCAGACCTCATCATTTGCAAGTTCTAAGTCAGTTGAGGTTGGAGTGTTCCTTTATCGTGCAGCCTAGCTATTAGCGTGAGGCAGTCCTCCATCTCATGATCAAACTGGGTACAATATAAACATGATGCTCTTGTCAGATTTGTACAATCGTAGGTATAATTCCCGGGACCTCCACATTTGTAACAATTTAGCTATCCATCACCCCTTCCTGGCTCCATTCCACCTCGACCTCATCCACACCCCTGAAATCTAGTGCACACCATCCCTGCATTTTGATCAAGAGCTCGTGTTTCAGTCTAAACTCTCTAGGTAGGAGTGCGATCGATCATTAGTTCATAGCTTCTACAGGTACGCTCATCATGGTCTACTGACCTATAGAAATTACAAAACAACTGTTGGGACATCTGCATATATTCTGTAATCGATGGTACTTATCTGTAGTATGCTTCCCCCCTATCTGACAAATCGTGCACCATAATGCAAGTGTCACGCTCAGTCTTGCTTGTACCTCTGGTCTCAATGGCATTAGCCCTCCTCCCGCAAGGTAGTTCATGAAAACTAGACAACTGTCCTTGTCATGTCCTTGGCCTTTACACTTTATGCACCATACTTCCTCCCGCATTTCTAGGTAAGTTATCCTATGTTGTTTCAAAATATGCATTTCAAGGCACAAACTTTTCAACTGCGTATGGATCTATTGGACTCCTAGGTTAAGATATTGTATAGAGGTCTTGTGCAGTCTCATTACGATCTCCAAGGCCTCAGCCTGAGTGGATAACTTCTGCTATGACAACACAGTCCTTAGATGTGGTGATAGCAACACTACAAACCATGCACATTGTTCCCCATCCATCAAGGTCATGTTGGCTTCATGAATCATACCCTTCAGACTCTAATCCAGCTTCCAGGGGGTCTCACCTGGAAGCATCATGATCTCCTTAAATCTGATAATCAACTGTGTCTCTAATTTTGGCTTGCTAAACTCCCTATTTAGCACAGCTTGGATATCCGCAATTCCTGTGCTTGGATTGTCATTGGAATGCTTAATGTACCATGTCAGTGTGCAATCCTGCAGAGTGCTGACCAACATTGCTTTCTTTATGTTGTCATCTGTGACTACCTGCGCTTCTCAGATAGCCTTTACCATGAACCAAAATTGGTCCAAATCTTCATTCCCTAATCCTTTGAAAACCAACAACTTTATCGCGCTTTCCATATTGAATTGTGGTGGTGGCGAAGGTGGTGTGGGTGAAGATGGGGGTGAAGATGTTGAAACTGGCAGTGGTGTAGGTGGAAGTGGTATGCACAGAACTCACTTCCTTATCAAACTAATCGCACTTCTTGGTGAAACCTTTGCAAGATCTTCCTCGCTTTCTCATGGAGGTGAAATCAAAGGGCTAGTTTGTATCTCTCCGCTACCTTTATTTATGTAGATCCTCCCACTTCGTGTAGCGCCAAACATTAATTTATTTACATAACCCTCTTTTCACACATTACCATCTTAATCCAAGTGTTCAAAGATTTAACATACTTACCTCATGGTTGTTTGAGGAAGAATCATTTTGCCTCACTATAGCTAACTGAACTATCTACAATGAACTCGGTGATAAAGCCTTCTATAATCCAATCTATCCAATCATCCACAACCTTATCTTTTGATGCTTCTAGTCTACGCACCAACTCTAGAGTCCACACAATAGGTTTGTTGAGCCTACACCTTCCCTGACTCTCTGTTAACTTTGTGATCCACTTGTACAGCTCAGAGGGGAATGATGCAAAGAAAACTTTGTGGATTTCCATATATAAGTAGTGCTCTAACCACTCTTCCTTTTATATTCACAAATTCCTCTTTTCCTGTGCCACAAACTTGTAAATCTTCTTTTCCAGCCACTCTTCAATTCCTTTCTTTGTCAAATTCCAGTCATACAACATTAGACATCTCTTATGGAGATCCTGGTCCTAACAACAAAACCATTTGTTGTGTTGTTGGGTCCTGAGCTAGGTTCAGAGGTGATTTAGCTAAATAAATCCTAGTACTACTAGCCCTTTCAGCAAGATTATGTGGAGTGTGGACTGAGGTCTCACCCGAAGTAGTATGGGAGGGTGCTAGAACTAGATTTCTGCACCCTGGAGATGTCTAATGAGTCCAAGTTGTTCGTGGTTCGACCCTGTGCGTAAGTCACTTTGTGAACTTTACCATACATCACAGCCTGATATGCTGCCTTTGTGCAGCCCTACTCAAGGGCTGAATGTTGCACTTGTGCATTATTACATAAGACTTTGTGGATATTCCAATGTTAGTTGATTATCTTAGCCTACCTGCATGTTCTCAGTTATATTTAGCAATATAAACCATTCATACAAGTGTGCACAATAAATAAATAGTATATTCACTAGTTACATCAAACATGCATTAACCCAAGAATAGATACATAGAATTATGAAAAAAATTCTCTTTATTAATTCTTTCTTCGGTTACAGACTCGAATCTACCCTGCACACTCAGCTGTAGGGGTCCGCACACTTAGCTATGAACTACTAGGCCTCTGCACACTCAGCTGCAGAGACTTCTCCTACTCTACGACCCAAGGACACACTTAGATAGTTAGATTCTTTCTTCGCTACTACTTCTTCATTATCTTTTACACTTAGAGCCTCACTCTATTTATACAATGTTGACATTACATCACAAAACTAGGGCGGACAACCCTGTGACTCTATAATACTCTTCACGCCTCGTGCCCACAATTCACGGAACATTACAACAAAATTTAGTCAAAACTTGTGGTTTGAGCCCCAAAGCATGCCTTGGGGGCATTCCATGCCCAACAGACTGCACAATGTGTAGTCTTTCTCATACGTCTTCCCAGGCAAGGCTACATATTGCACAGTTTCAATGAGAAGGCTTCCACCTTAGGTACTAGGGTTGTGAAGTGCATAGTTCCCACATGAAACCATTCCCCCTTGTCAAGAAAAAATGTGTAATGCTCCCCATCTACTGCCAAGTTTTCTACTTGAACTTTCCTTGCAAGTTGTTTTTCTTTAAACTCACATATTCTTTCCATGATTGTCCTCATTGTCCATTAGGTACAACAATTGTTGAGCACCTCTCCAATAGTCACTGTTAACATGGCACCTAAGAGAAATACATTAAAGGAAACCATCAAGATAAGTACTGGGGAAGAATTTGAGAAGAGATTAGTTGACTTGTTAGTGTATGTAGATACTCAACTGTTTATAAAGAAGGGAACAACACTAATATGGAAGTATATCAAACACACTTTTTCAAATGACTTTGAGGAAGATTTAGAGGAATGATAGGTTTCTCTTAGCATTTGACAGTGAGGGATATATAAGGTTACATGCAAATATCCCACCTTCCCACGTGTGGACATTATCAGTTGGATTATCTCAAATATGGATGAACAAATTATGACATTGAGTACTGCCAGAGGTCAAAAGCATTTCACCTTCAGGGCAGAATACTTTCAGTAGATGTATCACTACCCCAAGCAAGAAAAGCACATGGACTCACTCTTCAATGCCACCCATAGCTACATGAACACAAGATACATTCTCAAGCAGTCGGTGAAAGGGTCATCGAAGTTTTGATAGACACCCACCCATGTGTACAAGGTAAAGTCCCTCACGAAGGCTTACCAACTCTTGATTATATTTTCTTGCAGAATCCATGGTCAAGAGAGGACAAACTCATTTCTTTAACGGTGGGTAGTATTATTGGATCAGTTAGTGAATGATGGGAGGCCATTCAACTAGTCAGATTAGTTGGCTCAATTATTGAAGGCCCATGTAGCACAGTCTTAGAATCCGCCAAAGGACAAGCAAACAAGATTCTATGTGTCTGCATACTTATTGGATGCTCTGTGCACAACAAAAATTCCTTGGAATGAACACGACATGGACACCATGAGAGACTATCATGAACATATATTGCAAGTTTCTTTCATACTACTGTTATTGAGGAGTAATGGCATGAATAACTGGAAACTTTATCATCCATCAATACAAGCTTATTTTTGAACAAGATCCACCTTGCATGTTGTGAGATTCAATGGATAAAATAATAGACATTGCAGATTGGTATGCCTTACCAGGTGGCACTTGAGTTAAAGAATTTGGTGGAGAGAATCCTATGCATGTCTTACCAAAGTATGTCATTGATAAACTGATCATGAAAGAAGTATGACACCACCACACTAAAGGGTTTTCAGCAACCTTGCATAGGAAGAATAGAGCACCATGGCCAACTCTTCCTTTCTAGATTAGATAATACAAGATAAAGAAATTTAAAGTCATAGATGTCGAGGCTAAGGAAATAGTGAGATTTGAGTTCGACACTAAGGACTTTAATTCGTATGGTCCCTAATGTATTTGCAAGGACCATTGTATGAGAGTTTACCTTCCATGCATCAACGGGGAATTTCATTGGACAGAGGAGGATCCTTCGAGTTACTTCTACAATGCCTCCAAACTTAGTGATCTAGTCAGTATAGAAAGGACTTCAAAGACTACTCTACAGAAAACAACATCTCTAGAAGTAACAACAACAGAAGGAAACAATCCCATGTAGGATAGGGGAAAGAGGAAGATTGCTGATATTCTAGAGGAGAGAAATGCTACAAAATGAAAGAAGATCCTCTTATCAAGAAGGTGGCTTTGGCAATGGAAGGAAAGAGGAAGGAAAAGATGCAGAGACCAGAGTGAAGAAAGAGAGAAAAGCAGAGGTTACAAGAAGAGAAATTGAAGCTATAGGAGATAGAGAAGAAGTTGAAGGAAGTACAAGAGTTAAGGAGGAGGGAACCTAAATAAAAGCAGAGTCAACAAGAAGAAGAAAGGTAAGGCGTGATGGTAGAGGAAAAACCATCGATAGAGGTTGAATATTTGGAACAACCAGCAGTTGAGGAGGTAGGTGAACAGACGTAGGATCAAGAGTTTTCTCAATAGATTGAGCAATTGATTGAAGTGAGAGGCATGGATTTGTAATATGAACCACAACATGAAGATGTCGACCTAACATTAATCGCACCACAAGTCATCCCTTAGTCTACACCACCTCTAGCAGTAGAACCAGACATGAGCGACTAGATATTGTTCTAGAAGAGGATTATACAAGTGCATAAGAAGCATTTTCTAGATGATCAGCCTTCAATTACGTTCATCAAAGAAAGGGTGATAGTGTCATACACACAGAAGCATCCAACTACCATTTCCAAAGCCATCTTGGCCTATGTAGGAGAAACAAGATCAAATTTTCAATATATGATGCTCAGGAATGAGCAACTGACACAAAAGTTGTAGAATACTAGGAAAGAGGCATAACAACTATAAGCAAGAGCAAAAAATGTAGTTTCTGCATTATGGGATATGACAGTGATGATACTTGCTGAAGTATCAGCACTTGGAGAAACCATGTGGAAGCTCTATGACAAATTTGTCACCATGCGTAAAGCAGGTTTTCATTTACATGGCCTATAATAGTAGAGAATAATTTTTGTTAAAAATATAAAAAACATATGGCCTACCATTGCCTTTGTAGAGGAATAGATAATGTGGTACAAAGGTGCCCTGCTTGACTTAGTGAAGAAATTCAAAACACAGGGAGATCTGGAAAAACCGAAGGTTTTTATGTTGATTCAGAATGATAAACATCTCGCCTCATTCATTGAAAGCACACATGACTCATATGTGAGGTTGTACAATAGCTTGTATGTCTTGGTGAGAACACATGAGATCCCATCAATCAGTTCCCTAACTGAAGCTAAACCCAAGAACCAAGTCCAGTAGAAGGTCAAAGAATACTTGGAGTAGCTAAGATAGGATGCCACTAGGGAAGACTTGGAGATAAGCATACACAATATGCAGATGTTCATCGGTTATCCTGTGAAAGTCAAAAAAAGTTTCTCATGCTTCAAAATGAGTTGGACACAAGTTCCAAGACAATGTCCCTAGATGTTATGGAGGCTAGAATCCACTTCCAACAAGACATTGTTAGCAGTTTGAGGATACCGTCATAGACTACCAAGCTTGGCACCAATATGTGATCGAGAAGTAGCAAGTGGAGGTTGCTGAGCTAGACTTCCCCCAAACTCAATAGTCATAGTGTTGTGTCTTGTTAGGCTAACCCTACCCTATTTCATCTTATAAAAGTAGAACTGGAAAATGTAATATTATTTGTAATTATGTTTGAAGTGAAATTCCAAGTGCCAATATTGGAATATGAAGAATCACCATGTAATAGAATGTGTCATTTTGTGAAGAATTTGAAGAGTCATTAGGGTAGTCCAAAGGTCACAAAGGGGAGTTGAAGAGTCACCCCCCTGTTATAAATGGAACCTCATAACTCATGTAAGAAGCTTTTGGGAGCCAAGATTTTGGCTAGGCTTAATCTTAGAAAGAGCTTGGGAGTATTGTGCAGAGCCTTGGATTCTCCGTATTGTAGAGCGAGTATACTTCTTTGGAGGAGTAGGTGTTGTTGATTATAATGTTCCACTATTGCAACTAGTGGTCATCAATGGTGGATGTATGGACGGAACTTTCACTTATAATAATAAAATAAGAGCCAACATGCTTTCATGTATATGTTGTTAATATAGTAGGACTATTATTATTGTATTGGAAATGTATGTTATTTAACTTACACAGATGATTATGAACTATTTTATTTCCATTTGTATGAACCTTGTTGAACATGTTTTGTTGGACTAACTCACAACTTTATGTTGTGGACTATTCTACGTCTTAGCTTTTGATTTTATTTCTATGGACACTATGGTTGGGACAATTTCTGAACTACACACTAACTTAGGAGAACTAGTTGGAGAGAATCTCTCCTCCTAACTAAAGTCCCTAATTTGAGGAACTAACTCTCATGACTTTAATTTAATTAATTATTTTATTTGGATTTATAGTTTTTATTTAAAAGAGTAAGGCTAACATTCCCCGCAATGATAAATCCAAAAAGAACAAGGAACCATCTTCCAAGTTCTCAAGTTGCTCCTCAAAAATAATATGCCTGAAAAAACCGCGAATGCTGGACACTGGAAAAACTCAAATCTGAAGAGAACATATATTAGCTGCATGCATGATTCATCTCTGAATGTCTCTTGACTACTCCATCATGTGCCAAGCTACAAAAGGAGCAAACTATTCTTTGCTTAAAAACAACATCCGATGTCCACTAACACAATTTGATGAACGGCCACTGGCATATTTGCTAACGATTATCACCCACTAGCTGATGACGTCGAAAAACAACTTAATGTTGCTTTTGCTATGAATAAAGATGCTCATTGTTGCTTTTGTTGTTGATCACCCACTAGCAAATTTCCTGATGTTGTCGAGACTTTCAGCCTAACAACCACTTGTCAATTTCATTGACATTTCCCCCCCTTTGTCAGCTGAAAGGAGAGATAATCTTCTCAAAACTATATCTGAACTCCCCCCTGCAGGTGTAGGAGAGTTTCACTATTGTACTCCCTCATTCAACTGCATGAGAGTACAATCATCGATTCACTATTGGTTGCACTATGTGTGATTGTAGTTGGTTGTAGAATTGAGACAATCTTTTGACTATGGATGACCATTCCCAAGGATCGATCCATTCATAATGTATCATCAATCGGGCTGATTTTTATTGGTTGCAAAATTTTTCTGAGGAATGAATGGGCTTGCCACAATGGCAACAAGGATGGATATCAAAACATTGATCTTCCATATGATTGGTTCTTTGACAATGAGAACATTTTGGTTGGACTTCAACTTTAGGTTGTGTGCAATTATGTTTGTCTGCAACTTTCTCAAAACCTTGTGAGGTGCGTTGTGCGAGAAAACCTGCACTAACAAACTTAATTGGCTTGGAATAATCTAGGATGTGTAAGCTGGTGCAATCAGTGACATATCCTAAGCCTCGTCAATTCTTGTTATTTTGAATTTCTTCATAGGGCTTGATGATTGGTTTGGAAGAAATTTGAACTGGAACAACTTCGGCACTTGAAGTTGTTGGGATGAATGACTTATCATCTAGATGGTTCAAAGACTTGAAAGTATCATTCTTTTCTTGCAATTCATTCCTTTGAAGTTGCGACTTGAGTTGAAGAAACTCAATGGTTTCATGTGTTTGTCATAGATGCCATGAAAGATCATCAAGAGTTTCTTTGCTGATGTGCACCATGTCGTCATCAATGGAGATGATCAAACTATGAAGAATGTTTAACAACTGAATATGTTGCGCCATCTAAACTTGCTTACCTGAAATCAGGCTCTCTTGTCATAGATGTCGTGCTGTGAACTGTTTCACTTGATTTTGTTACTTGCATGACAGGCTCACTTGCTATGGGACTTGAATGGCACATGTGCTTGAGTTTTTTCTCTATTTCACTTGCTGGTTACACTTGCTAGATTTGTAGAACTTTCTTGCTTAAACTCTGGAATTCATGCTCACTTGATGTCGATCTCAACTTGCTTGATTAGTGTTAGAGTTGAACTTCTGATCAAATCAAAATGTGAGTGTCAGTTTCAACCGAGAATGCACCCTTACAATTCAATGCAATTGGAATTTGATTTATAAGTTCTTAATTTTTTTTGCAAGAATGTTGATTTAGACTTTGCTTTGAAGTGCTTTAACTTGATTAAGTGAATTTGCTTATTGAGGTAGAATGTTGATGTTGACAATCTTTGATTATGAGTTGTAGTTGCGCAGATGCATGTGTTGGGTTTAATTATCCTTCCTTGAAGCTATTTTGTTACAAGTGTTGTGCTTGCTTGCATTGAACTTTATGTGTGTTAAATGAGACCGTTATGTGTCAAAACTAGACACAAATTAAAAAGCAACAACATGAAGCATGCACCAACATCAACATACTCTTCGTGTACCAAGGATCCCCTTATTCAATTTTGGGCAGATCTAGGACACAATCACCACAAAAATGATATCTTTATTAAACTTTGGAGTACATAATCTTCAACTTCTCAAGCAATGAGAATGTCAAGCTCACAAATGCTAGGAGCAACTTGTCTTCAAAAATGACTCACCCACTTTCTTCAACAAAATATGAAAATGACCTTCTTAACAAATACACCTTATCACTCCATTACAAGGAAATAATCCCTTACTTTTTAAAAAAATCTCACTTGTCATACAAAACAGGGGTATAAACTCCAACCGGTACCTTAAAAGGCTCAAGAAACAAAATAAACGTGTGCATTGATGGGAGAAAGTAGAATCCTAACCATGCCTAACAAACGGTTACAACCTTGTACAGAGTAGGGCAAATGAAAACAAAACTAGTACCATTCAAAGGCAACACACAAACCAAACAGTCCATTCCTCAACTTGATAAAGAAAGAAAGCAAGGCAATTGCTTTATGTGTTCTATCATTACCGCTTCATAGAGATTACGCTCAGCTTCAAAATGCTATCTACTTCGACCAGAGTGTTGATGAACTACATACAGGCCTCAACGCTGAAGCTGACAGCTTTTCTAGAAGGTAAATCTGGCCTCTGATGCTAAAAACATCACATGTTGCTACATTTAGTAATGATTAGAAATTCATGAGAATTTTTGTCTTCAAATTCACAGTTTGCTAGCCGTTTGTAACCCCACCTTCATGTATATCCAATGGTTGTCCTTGCAAATTTAACCACTAGTCCACTGTTGGGCCCTCTCAGAAAAAGTCGAAAGCTGAAACTAACCCATTCCACACAATGACTTTTTAATCCAACACTAGTTACACCAGATGTGCCAATGACCACTGTGGAGATTGAAGAAATCCAATGCATTTTGACAGGAATTAGTTTTTCATTTCCCTCTTCACTTCTTCCATTGCAAATGTTCTTCTCTATTTCTAATATTACAAATTTGCCACTAATTATGCAATGGGCCAACTATTCTTTAATCGATGGATCTATCATCAAACTTGGTCAAAGGTTTTCTCAATAATTTGTTATGAAATTTGGTCTAAATGTCTCCATAGTAGTCTTTCTCAGATCTTTTAAATGAGTTCCAAGCTTAATCATTTGTTCTGCTCATATCATAGTGATCATCATTCTCTACTTTGTCTTGGAAACACTAGGTGAGAGGATTATGATCCCAAATGACTGAGGGAAATGTTCTAAACACAGGAAAGAACCATATGACACAAGTATTTGCAAATAAATATCATGATTGTTATACTACAAAGACATTATCGGGAAGATTCCACTTGATGAGTAATGAAGCTACAGGAAAATAATCTGAACTTGAATCACAATTTCCTATCTCTCACCCGTCTAGATCTTCACACTAGAAGCTAAAAAGACTAACACATGCAAGGCTCTTTAATTTCTAGATATTCCACTTCAAACGCAGTTTAGGACCACATATCAATATCGACGTGCCCAAATTTTAAGAATATTTTGCTCCAAGAGCTGCAAAATACATATCCATGACTGTTTACACACAACAATGGGATAAAATGAGCAGAGCAAGCATAGCCTTCTTCATTTCCGAACAACAAGCTCATTTAGGACGTAAAAAGACATAGTTTACTCATCAATTCCATATCATTGTAGAAAATACTCTGAGTCTCCCCCACAGAACTTGGTATTCATTGAACCATCCTTCGACAAAACAACCACGACCAATCGCCTTTCATATCATTTCAAGAGAGGGAAGCTGCTTACCTGGACAACTGATTATCCCGCCCTCGTTGGTAGATCTTTCACTGGCATTAGCTGCTGAATCATTTTCCTGTTACCATTATTTAGTTTGTTGATTCCACTATCTATACAACAGACCATTCTACTACTGAGCGAATGTATACAGTGAATGCAGTTAAATTAACAGGTCCATCACCACAACTCCAGCGTTACTTCTCCTTCTCTACTTGTGCAAATCTCAATTGGATAATTTATTTTTACCAACACAAATTAGCAAATGATCCATGGTATTTGGCTAAAGGCCTTCTCATAGCGAATTATTCCATCTCTCTTCCAATTGCAGCCTCACACCTTTAGATATCACATCCCAAGCTCTCATACCACATATTGAAAAATGAAATTAACTCAAACAGATTACAAAAAATACGCATAAAAACCAAACACGAAATATTTGTGGAAAAGGTAGGGAGCCTTTAGCATTCCTCACATTCTCATTATTAATCAATCCAATGTACAAAGAATGATAATAGTACACATAAATACATGAGGAAATTGGTCTCAATATAGTACATCTATCTTGGACACTATGGTTGAGACAATTTCTCAACTACACACTTAGGAGAACTAGTTGGAGAGAATCTCTCCTCCTAACTAAACTCCCTAGTTTGAGGAACTAACTCTCACGACTTTAATTTAATTAGTTATTTTATTTTGATTTATAATTGTTTATAAGAGATTAAGGCTAACATCATACATAGCAAGCATTGTTGAAAAACAAAAATTTTCTTCTTTCTTCATGTTTTCTCTTTTTCAAGTTCGATAGTGTGTACCTACTTGTCTTTGACTCGCAATGTGTTAGGACACCATGGTACATCCGTAGAGTTTCCTTCATGCGATTATGGTTTTCAATTTTCTATGGATGCATTCAAGCTTCAAACATTTTGGTTTTCATTGTCTTATTTTTCTTGTTTTTTGGTTTACTTGTATATCTTTCTTGACATGCATGCTCTCGCCTACATGGGCTAGCCAATGTGCCAATGGTTGCATTGGAAGTATCACTTTATGTAAGTTGGCCTATGTTTTGCTTAGGTTAGGAGTAGGACTACTTAATTTTCTTTGCTTGTTGTTTCTTGATTTGGTTTACATTTTTTTTCTTTACCCCACTTCTTTCTTTTGGTTGCTTTCTTTTGCAGATGTACATTAGTTTTCACACGAAACCATACTTTTATTATTAGAGAAGCAGGGTGAAGTTTGAGAGGAACATGTAATGCTATCAACACTTGGTTATCTATCTATTCCATCTCTTTATGTGAATCTTGCATTCCTTTATTCGATGATACCTGGATGGAAAATACCTTCCTTCTAGAGAGAGTCATGGTAGAATGACGATTCTTGCACTTTTAACTAGTATCACCTACTCTAATTGGTCTTGTATTTTCAGTTGACCATTGTCAACTAAGTCGAGTAGAGTAACGAGAAGGGAGAAACCTTAGCAATTATGTCAAAGGTACATATAAATATCCTTATCTCAAGGAACAACCTCTTCTTCTCTCAATAAGTCAGGATCCCTCTTATATCCCATGAAATAAATAAGCGACTATGCAAAGTTATTTGAACAAATAGAAATGAAAAAAATGAAAATCAAATAAAGGGAAAAAGAAGAAAAAGGCTTCCTGTGCAGAGAGGTGAAGCAAGTAACTCTGTTGAGGTATTGTCTAGCTTGCTAGCAGCAACGTAATTTTTGTGTCCCTGAAGTGACTCCGCCAAGGTACTGTGCAGGCCTGCTGGCAGTGGAGCAACAACATAGATGAAACTAAAACTCTGACAATCTATTTTAATTGTTCATCTATATACCCCTTATCCCCAATCGAAACAACTCAATTTGAATTGGCTTGGTATGTGCGCTTCCGATAAAGAGAATGGTAGGGACACATGTTTAACTCATGCCAAGTGAAAAAGCTATGATAATCAAATAATGAAAAAATACTTTTGGAAGAGTTAGAGTCGCTTTGAATAAGGCAAGGTCCATAGAGAAAGCTAGAGTTCTACCAGTGTGTCACCAATGTTGTAGGGACTACAACCACACTCCAAAATGTTTCCTTTTCTTTAATTTTGGAGCCTTCCTTCTTAACCGCAATAGCTCATCTCACACTGATCCAGGTATTAGTGCTTCGACTGAGACTTATCTTTTCATTTTGGCTTGTGTTTTCTTACTTAGTTGATTTTCCAACTGACAAGCTAATCCCCTAACATGGTCCCACAACATTTCTGGGCTTGCCCCTAGAAACTACACAATCCTGGAGGGAAATCAAACTTGATGATGGGAATTTCTCAATCCTGAAGGTTAGGGAGCCTTGAGCTTAGAAAATGTACATACATGAGGAGGCAACCCAACAATGAGCCTAGAAATTGTACAACCCTCATTGAGTTCAAAAACTGCACAGTGCACTGAGTCGGAATGTTGCCCAGTGCCCTAAAACTATGCTTCCTTTTCTAATGGTCTGCATGGAATGGTTCCTGAAAAAGAAAAATAGCATAAAGAAAAAGAATCCCTTAAAAATGGGGATCTATTTTTAGTATCCTAAAGGAGGCACTTGTGTTATTTTTACAAACTTCCGACAAGTGTTGGGTTTTCTTGGATTTTAGGCATGCACGTCATCAACCCTAATTTTCCCAAATCTATTAAATCAATGATTCTAGAGCCTATTTTCACATTCAATCTTGGATCTATAGCATTCCCAAGGATATCAAGGAACCTTTGGTACGATCGTCTTTACCTTTTTAGGTGATTTTTTATTTTGTCATCTTTTGTTGTTTTTTATTTTTCTTTTTGTTGTTTGGCTTGTGTGAGCAATGTTTCATTGATTTCTCTTTAGAGTTGTTGGTTTTTTAACTTGTTTTAACTTGTAGAATTTTTTTTTCAAATTATAGATTTCCATTCACAATTGTCGCATGAGTTTTCTTATTTCTGCACCAACCGTTGTGGTTGCAGCGACTCTCTTTAAATACTTTGTTTTCATTTTGTTTGATAAATTTACGCACTTGATTCACATGAATTCATCTAATATTATTCACATCGACATTTAGCTTCACACTATCTCTCAAATCTGCTTGTGCAATCTAGCACTGTGCAATCTAGAAGCTGAACCAAAAACTTAGCCTTTGGAATTACGTAGTTCATAGTCTAAGCTAGCTCCAACTGTGCATTTCATATTTCCAAGACCGAGCCTCTTAGCTTGGCCACTAAGACTGTGGAATGCACAGTCTCTCCCAGGCCTCTACCTAAGATAAATTGTGCATTGCGCAGTTTCAACCAACATCCTTCTACGTTGGCTGTTGGGAATATGCAGATCATAGCTCCCACAGTTATTTAGTCCCCCATGCGAAGAAAAATTACATAATCCTTCCCATATAGTGCCTGATTTGTTGCTTGAACTTTCCTTGTAAGTTGTTTTACTTTAAACTGACATTTTCCTTCCATGAGTGTCCTCTCTATCCCACATGTACAACAAATGTTGAGAAACCTCTCTATCAATCACTGTTAACATGGTATCTAAGAGATCTGGATGAAAGGAAACCACTGAGGGAAGCACTGGGGAAGAAGTTGAGTAGACATGAGTTGACTTGTCACTATGTGTAGATACTCAGCTGTTTATAGAGAATGGAAAAACACTGACATGGAAACCTACCAAAGACACTTTGCAAAGGAATTTGAATTAGATTTAGAGGACCAATAGGTTTATCTTAGCATCTGAAAGTTAGGACTAAAAAAGGTTGCATGCATATATCGTCCTTCTCGTGTGCAAAAATTATCAACTACATTGTCTAACATACAGATGAACAGACTATGACATTAAATAGTTCTAATGGTCAGAAGCTTGCCACGTTCAGGGCATAAAATGTTCAGTAGATATATAGCTATGTTGAGCTAGTAAAGCACATCTAATCCATATTCTATGCCACCCACAACTACGTGAACGCATCGAAAATTATCAAGCGCTGGGTGAAAGTACCATCAACGTTTTGACAGACACCCACCCATGTATACAAGACAAATTACCTCATTAAGGATTTCCAGCTCTTCATTATATTTTCTTGTGGAATCCATTGTCAGAGAGCACATAAACCTTTCTTGAAGGGTGGGCAGTCTTACTGAATATGTTTGTGAATGAATGGAGGCCATTTGGTTGGTTGGATCTGTTGGCTCAATAATTCAGGGCCATTGTAGCACAGGCTAACAATTCACCCAAGGATGAGTGAGAAAATTTTTATATGTTTGCATACTTACTGGATGCAATCTATGCAAAAGAGTAGTTCCCTGGCATGAACTAGACATCGACACCAAGAGAGATGGTCATGAACATCTATTGAAATTTTCTTTCATACTATAGTAATCGACGAGTAATGGCATGACTAACTGACCATTTATCATCCCACTATACAAGCTTATATTTGAACAAGATCCACCTTGCATGTCTTGAGAAAGAATGTAGGGGATAATAGACATTGAAATTGGTATGCCTCGCTAGGTGGCAGCTTCATCAAATTGTTTGGTGGAGAGAAGCCTCTACATGTATTACCAAGGTATCCCACTCACAAACTGATCATGGAAGAAGTATCGTACCATCTCGCTACATGATTGTTAGCATCGCTACATAGGAAGAAGAAAGCACCATGGCCCACTCTTCCTTTGTAGATCAGATTATACGAGATAAAGAATGTGAAATTCACAAATGTCGAGACTAAGGAAATAGTGAGATTTGAGTTTGGCACTAAGAACTTTAATCTGTATGATCCCCACAATATTTTCAAGGGCCATTGTACAAAATTTTACAATGGGGCATCTCATTGGCCAGAGCATGATCCTTGGAGGTACTGCTATGATGCCTACATAATAAATGAACTGGTAACTATAAAAATGACTTCAAAGGCTACTCCACAGAAGGAAGAGAAAAGATGCAAAATGAAAGCAGGTCCTCTTATCATGAAGGAAACTTTGGTAGCAGAAGTAAAGATGAAGCAAAGGATGTGGAGAGAAGAGGGGAGAAAGAGAGAAAAACATAGGTTGCAAGAAGCAGAACTAAAGCTATAGATGACAGAGAAGAAGTTGAAGGAAGAGCAAGAGTTGAGGAGGAGGGAACGAGAATAGAAGTAGAATGAGGAAGAAGAATAAAGGAAACATGCAATGATAAAGGAAAGAACACTGATATAGGTTGAAGAGCCATAATAATCAACAGATAAGGAGGAAGGTGAAAAAATGGAGGATTAGGAGGTTTCTCAGTAGATTGAGAAATTGATTGAAGTGACAGACATAGAGTTGGAATAAGGGCTGCAACATTAATATTTTGACATGATGATGAGAGGACCACATGTCATCCCTCAGTCTCCAGCACCTCCAGTTGTAGATCCATCCTCGAGCAAGCAAGGATATGTTGTTCTCCTTAATGATGATCCGATCATGGATGTGTACAATATCTCATTCAATGACTTCCAAAAGAGGATTGTACAAGTGTAGAGGAATCAATTTATAGATGATCATGCTTCACCTACATTCATTAAAGAAAGAGTGATAGTGTCAGACACCAAGAAGAACCCATCTCCCATTATTGAAGCTAGCTTAGCCTATGTAGGAGAAACAATATCAAATCTCCAATATTTGATGGTTGAGAATGAGCCACTAATAGAGAACTTTTAGGCTTCTAGGAAAGAGGCAGAACAACTCCGACAATAGCGCATAATGCAGTTTCCACATTAGGGGAGATGAGAGAAGTGATACTTTTTGAAGTATGAGCACTTGGAGAAACCATGCTGAAGATCTATGACATATTTTTCATTGTGCATAAAGAAATTATCCATTTAAATGGCACACAACAATAGAGAAAAGAGTTTTTCTAAACTCTAAAAAGCATGCATGTTTCCATCCCCTATATAGAGGAGTGGAAAATACAACACAAAGGGGCCCCACTTGACTTAGTGAAGAAAATGAAGCCACTGGTAGAGTTGGAGAAATCCAAGGTTTGAATGTTGATTTAGAACAACAAGAAGATTGCCTCATTCATTGGCAATGTTCACACAAGGCTCATATGTATGGCTATACAATATCTTGGATGTCTTGGTGAGAACATAATAGATCCCATCAATTAGTTCCCTCGCCAAAGCTAAATCGAAGAACCAATTCTGACAAGAGATTAAAGAGTACTTGGAGCAACTAAGACAAAATGTCACCAGGGAAGACATGAAGCTAAGTGCACACAACATGAATAAGTTCATCAATTGTCATGTCAAAGTCAAAAAAGTGCTACTCATGCTTCAAAATGATTTGGACACAAGTTCCAAGATAATGTACCTTGATGCTATCGATGCTAGTCTTCGCTTCTAGAAAGACACCGTTAAGCAGTTTGGGGACACCATCACACAATACCAAGCTTGACACCAATATGTTGCTGAGAAGTAGCAAGTGGAGGTTGTTGAGTTGGAATTTCCCCAAACTCCAAAGTCATAGCGTTGTGCCTTGTTAGGGTGTCCCTACTCTATTTTGTCTTATATGGGTACAAGTGGAAAATGTAATATTATTTGTAATTACGTTGTAAATGAAATTCCAAGTGCCAATATTGGAATATGAAGAGTCACCATGTAATGTAATGCATGAATTTTTTAAGAAGTTGAAGAGTCATGAGGGTAGTCCAAAGGTCATAAAGGGGAGTTGAAGAGTCACCCGCTCTTTTTATAACTAGAACCTCATAAATCATGTCACATGATTTTTGAAGCCAAGCTTTTGGCTAGCCTTAGGTTTAGAAATAACTTACAAGTATTGTGAAGATCCTTGGATTCTCCATAGCATAGAGCAAGTATACTTCTTTGGAGGAGCAAGTGTTCTTGATGGTAGTGTTCCACTATTGGGGATAGTGGTCATCAATGGTGTATGTATGGATGGAACTTTCACCTATAATAATAAAATCGGAGCCAACACACTTTCATGCATATGTTGCTAATATAGTAGGATTATTGTTGTTGTATTGACAATGTGTGTTATTTAAATTATGCATATGCTTATGAACTAGTTTTTTTTGCATTTGTATGAATCATGTTGAATGCGTATTGTTGGATTAACTCATCACTTTAACTTATGGACTAGTCAGTGTCTTAGCTCGTGATGTTATTTCCCTGATGTGTTCCTTTCAAGTTGTGTACTATTACAAGCTTCCAAGGGACGCACTTCCTTTTCCCTTCATGTGTTCGAACTTCCATTCATCGCACTTAACTCTCCACAAAGTCACACACTTGTTCTTAACCAAAGTTATCATACTTTCCTCTACGTGTTTCTGCAGTCAAGGCATTACATTACCACCTAGTGTTGGGACTCCTACTCAAAATGGTGTGAGGTATAGTTGGGACTTAATATTGAGGGGATTTTTGGTGGGTCCAACAGCGTCAATAGATACCGAAACACCCATTTCACTATTTCTCAATGCTCTTTATCTATATTTTCCATGTATCTACTAACAACACCAATTAGATGTGATATATATGGCCTTGTACTAACCAAGGCATACATTAAGCATCCTACTACATTAACATATGGTACACAAGACATATACTCCTTTTCTTCATAATTACTAGGACACAAACTTGAAGAAAGGTTGAAATGGGAAGCTAAAGGGAATTGAGCATGTTTCACATTATTCATATTGAATTTTCAGAAGTATTTCCTCCACATGCTTCTATTGTGATAGACACAACTTAACATTTTTCCTATCTTTGTGTATCTCTGTGCGCAAGATTTTTTTTTCTACCCTAAGATCCTTCATTTCAAGAGTCCTAGCCAATTGACCCTTTAACCTATTGATCTCAACCATTATTTTTCTCTCTACAAGCATATCATCAACATCTAATACCAAAATAATGAATATTCCATTTTCCATCTCTTGAAAGTAAGCACAATGATCATACTCCCTTCTCGTAAAATTGTGGCTCATCATGAAGGAATCAAACTTCTTGTACCATTGTGTGGGGGACTTCTTCAATGCATACAATGACTTCTTGAGTTTGCAAATAAACTTATTGTTGTGATTTTGAAAAAACCCTTTTGGTAGTTCCATATATATATATATCCTCATTCAAATATCCATGTAAGAATGTTGTTTTAACATCTAGTTTCTCTAAATCTAAATCAAGTAAAGCAAGTAATTCTAACACAACTCGAATTGAAATAAGCTGGCCAACTAGTGAAAAAATCTCATGGAAATCAATACCTTCCTTTTGAGATTATCCTTTTGCAACAAGTCTTTCTTTTTACTTTTGAACATTACCATCAACTCTTTTCTTCAATTTGTAAACCTAATTGCATCTGATGACCTTCCAGTCCTTAGGAAGTTCGACCAGATCATAGGTATTATTTCTTTGTAAGGTATCCATTTCCTCTTTCATTTCTACTTCCAATTTATCACTTTCATATACTTCCATTGCTTCCTAATAAAAACTAGGTTCTCCATCAGTATCAATTAAAGCAACAGATGTAGCAAAATCATCATACATTTTAGGAAAATATTTGATATGTGTAGATCTTCGTACAATTTTTTGTAGTATTTCCTAAGTTTCCTAAAAATATTATTTATCCTCACTTGATTCTATAGGAGTTTCTTCACTAACATGTTCATGATCCTCCTCCCTTTAGGATGACTGAGTTTCCAATTGAACTCTTTGAATCTGTGGTAATTTTTCCTATTTCATTTCACCATCTACATCTTATCTTATGAGTGATGATTCATCAAATATAACATCTCTCTTAATGATGGTTTTTTGGGTAGTAGGATCCCACAATATTTATATGTTAACTCCATCACCATATCCAACAAATATTAGTCTTTTTTTTTTATTTCGATCTAACTTACAACACTGATTCTTTGGAATAAGAGCATAGGAATCAAAACCAGAAACTTTAAAATTTGAGTAATCACAAGGTTGACATATTCATACCTCTTTCGGAATCTTATAGTTAATTGTAGTTGATGGTGACTGATTTACCAAATATCATGTTATAAGAAGTTCTTTTGCCCATAATTTGTGCTACAACTTGGCATTACTGAGAATACTCCTTGCTTTCCCTAGAAGAGTCCTATTCATGTGTTCAACAACACCATTTTCTTGAGGAGTATAAATTGTGGTTTTATGCCTTTCGATCCCAACTTACTTGCAATAATTTTTGAATTCCTTTAAATTAAACTCAGTTCCATTATCAATTCTCAAAAAATTAATTGAACCACCAATACTCTTGTTAACCAAAGCTCTATACTTCTTAAAATCATCAAATACATTAGCTTTTATTTTCAATGAATAGATCCACACCTTTCTAGAGTAATCATCTATAAATGTTACAAAATATGAAGATCCTACAAAATATAATTTAGGAGATGGTCCCCAAAGAAATGAATGGATGTAATCAATGATACCTCTACTAACATTCTTTCTTGTTTTAAGTTTTTGTCTACATTGATTCCATAAATACAATGCTCACAAAAATTCAAATTTAGAGATTTCAAGCTTAGAAGTAACTTACGATCAACCAATACCTTCAACCCTTTCTCGCTCATATGACCCAAGCATTGTTGTCATAAATGATTAAATTCACTTAAAATTTCAGATGCTACCATTGCATGATATGTTTATATTCTTCCTTCAATCTTATAAAGGTTCCCAAACCTTTTAAGGCTTCATGACTACCAAGATGCCTTTGGTCACCTTCATAACTCCACCTTGAACTACACTTTTATAACCAACAAAATCTAACACTCCCAAATATATTAAGCTCTTTCTAAGCTTAGCCACATGGCTCACCTCTACTAATGTTCTAACAATACCATCATACATTCTAATGTTGATACTATCAATCCCAACATTTTTGCGTGTAACATCATTACCCATGAAAACCACACCATCATCAATAGAATGGTATGAAGAGAGTCAATTCCTATGAAGACAAATATGATGGGAAGAACCGAAATCTAACAACCAATTATGATTATGTTGAGAAATAGTATAAGTGGACAATACCTCATCAACAAGACCCGCACTTATTTCAGTTGAATTAGCTTCCATTGTAGAGTCCTTTTAAGCAACTTGTTCCTTTATTTTCCAATAATATTTCTTAAGATGCCCTAATTTATTACAGTACCAAGAATTCAACTTACTCATCTTGCCTCTTTACTTTGATCTTGATGTGTCTCTCGAATCTTGATCTTTTTCTTTTGACCGACCTCTAGTGACTTTGTTTATGACATTGAAGTTTTAAGTCTAGATGTCCAATGAGTTTCCTCAGACAACAAAACTCCCACAACAACATCAAAATAAATGGCATCGGTAGAACTAAAACTAATAGAGGTTACAAAATGACCCCATGACATAGGTAGAGAACACAACATTGTAACTGCCTTGTCTTCCCCTTCAATATTTACATATATACTAGACAATCGACATAAAAGAGTATTGAAAGAATTCAACCAATTAAAGATATTTGTACCTTCCTTCATCCACAAATTGTATAACTTCTGCTTCAAGTACATTCTGTTGGTCAAGCACCTTGTCATATAAGGGCTTTCTAACTTGGTCCATAAGCTTGCAGTTGTTTTCTCTCAAACAATAATAAACAACACATCATCCAATAGGCACAAATGAATAACATTGAGGCCTCTTGCAACCATGTCCTCCCAATCATCATCATTCATGTCCATGGGTTTCTTTTCCCTTCCCAACAATTACTTTTCCACTCCATGTTGCACAAGCATATCAAACATCTTAACCTTCCATAGCTCAGAAATATTATTCCCATTAAACTTCTCGATTTGAAACTTCACACTCTGCATCTTTGCCATTAACACAATTCTTTTGTGAAATCTATGATATGAGTTTATGAACTAAGAAATTAAAGCACAGCCTACAAATAAATTTTAATTGCATAAAACAATGGAGAAAAACATGATAGCAGAATAATCAAACACATAAATTGACACAGTGTTTTATATGGTAAAACCCTCCTTGTGAGGGAAACATCCAAGGGGAAATGATAATCAATAGTCTTATTGTCCAAGGAAGATTTATAATAACCAACTCACAGGAATACATTGTCCAACCATTCAACCCACTCTCTATTCATTTTTTATTTTTTTATTGCCTCTATAGGCTTACATGGATAAATAGCTTGACCTACCAATTTTTTTCTAAACCCGTCCACAAGTTTTAAAGAAATTACATAAGAAGCTTTTTACGTAAAAAAAAAGTTCCTTTTATATGTTTCATTTAAAAACTTAGATTAGGAAAAACAAACCAAGCCAAAGGAACCAATCTTAGCTGTTATCTAAAAAATATAGGGAAATAGTTTGCAACTTCTAACAACATATGGTCAACCATTATCAATCATAACCTATCATAGTAAATTGTCAACCATGATCAAAATTTTCAAACCATGCTCACCCATAGTAAACATGGTCAAACCATAGTTATCATTCCCAACAATAGTAAGTCATTGTTGACCATGATCAAACATGGGAAACCATGGTCAGTAACAGTTAGTCAATGCCACTCATAATCTACATAGTAAAGCATAGTTTTGATATGAATAAGTAAGTTTATTCATAGTCAACGATATGTTGACCATAATAAACTACCCTTAACTATAACTTCCCCATATTTATCCATAGTTAACCATTGTCTACTAATATTTCAGAGGCACAACGACTTCAAATAGCACAAACAAATTAGTAAATGTGATTGATATATTTAGTCATAATCAACCATTGTCTGCTAATATTACCCACACACACATCTATGTCAACCAACACAACCACATTAGTAAATATGATTGATATATAGTGATATGTAATATTATCCACCTTTTATACCAGTAAACGACTATATCTAATATGGTTGTGCTACTATATGTTTACTTATATTCCTCCTTGCATGCCTTAGTTGAACATACACAATTTTATGTACCACGTACTTTATAATATTTTTGGTTTCACAATAAAGAAGGAAAATTTGTGAGATCTCTTTGGGCTAGTCATACAATGTTAGAAAATGAGAAAAATGCATGTAACTGGATTGGGTAATAAAATATCGCTCAGAAAATTCGTTTTCACATCCTTTCGAAATCACGAGAAGTGAATGACATACATAGAAATTACTTGGAATACTCTGGGAAGACAGATGCTTTAAACTAATATTTAGCAGATAGGTTGAATTGTTACAATCAAATTTATCCAATATACTAAAATAAAATAAATAGATGGAGAAACAAAGGTTCTATCAATCTGATTGTTTCGCTGATATGATTAACAATCTACACCTAGAACAATGAAACATCATAAGCTCATTACTTCTATAAAAGGAACAAATTGATCCAAGAAATTACCTGTCTATCTAACCCACTATGGAAAGGGTTTCTCGTGACCCGTGAATCAACACATAATAAAAAATTTAAAAATTGCAAATCAAAAATGTTAAAATTGCAGTCTGGTTCTTTGTAATCTCTTAATGGATATAGAACCCACTATGGGCCATTCATTCTCCTTTCATTCATAACCAGTGGTCATTAATTTTATTTCACTGCATCATTGCTTGTATTATGTTTAATGCCATCCTTTCTTGTGAGAGGGCTCTGTGAATGGTGAGAGACTTAGAAATAATGAAAGTTTTTTTGGTTACATTTTTATTTAAAATTTAGTTCCTATTATTTGATAATATGTTTGATATCCCTAAATAAATGTACTCTTAAATTTTTTTATTGTTTGTTTTTTATCATTAATGGAAAGCTATCATTGCGGCAAGCTCAGGGGATCCTCACCTGAAGCCTGCAAGTTTCATTCAATTTAGATTTTGTCTTCCTAATTTTGAGTTGGTATGAGAGTGTCAGGGTCTAAGATGATATGAGATTGTGATTGAGTCGAGTGTGTGGTTACCTACTAATCTAGTGAGGCATTTGTCGATAGAGGGTCACCGATATGCATATAAGCCTGGAGCCAATGGTGAGCTAGTGTGGTTGGTAGAGGAAGCATGGTGACATCGTAAGTGTGGTGACATAAGCATGGTGCCATCGTTAATGAAATCTATTCATATTTGTGACTTCATCTATGTTAACCTCACTCTCATAATAAAATAATTATAAATCCAAAATTATAATTAAATAAATCGAATCTTGAGAATTAGGAGTTAGTTATTCAATCTAGGGAGTTTAGTTAGGATGAGAGATTCTCTCCAACTAGTTCTCCTAGATTAGTGTTTTGTTGAGAAAATATCTCAACCAAGTTTGCACTATCTTGAGACAAACTTCCTCATGTTTTTATATGTATCATAAACATTATTTTAATAATGAGAATGAGAATGTGAGAAATGTTGTAAGGCTGAGGCCTTTTATGCCATGTTTGGTTTTTCTATATTTATATTATTTATTTTATTAGTGCTTTATTGTTAGTGGTTTAGTTTTCTTCAATTGGTATCAGAGCTGCGGTGAGATTAGTTAGAGCTGAGCATGAGCTTAAGGGTTTGATAGTCGAATGTGAGATTTGAAGTTGGGAACTCTACAATTTACATTTGTCTTGAAATTTAGATTCAGACTCTGATTGCAGACCATAATGCTCAGCAACATGATGGGCAACAAGTATGAGATAGGAAGTTGGCAACTGTTCAAAATCATGCTATTGTTGGCTAGGTTTTTGAATAAATTTTTCAACCTGTTATCCCATTCGTAAAATTGTTAAACACTCCCGAGGACTCTGAAGAGCATCCCTAAGGAAATGCTCGACTTGATTTATAGCCTCAGCCAAATCCCCGCCACCGTCGAGCGAAGAACCTCATGCCTTCTCTTCCTGCGTTTCAACCTCTTGGCCTGGTAACATCAATTTTCCCATGCTCTCTTCGAGGCCTGGGTGTTGGTAAGTTGGGAATATAATATTACAGTAATTTGTGATTCAGAGATGACTCAGAGCTTTCATTGGTGTTTTCATCACAGAACTAATTAGGTAGATGTGAAAATATCGAGGCAAGAAAAGCACTATTTTTCATGCTATCAATTGTTTCTTGACACCTCAGATGCATCATCATCAGATATAGATCAGAAAATAGATAAATGAGATGAGCTTGGTGCAAATTAATCAGAACTTGAATGATTGTCATGCTTAGTAATTGGACCATCCACAATTTCACGCTCACTATCAAGTTTTGCATCAGTTATTTGGTCATTTTGGTTAGGAACCACCTCATTAAGGATAAATTCCACAGTTAAATCAACATCATTTCGGTGCTCCAGGGAAACTGCCTTAATAATACGTTCATCAACCTGTGGGAAAACTTCACGAAGAGAGACGAAAGATGACTTCCAATCCATCACTCCTCCTAAATGTACTCTTGCTCTAGACTATTAAAGATATCCAAACATGTTGAAAACATATACTATTGTGGTCAGGTTTACATTAATCCCATGCATATGAGATCCAGGACACTGTATTCCTCATAGAATAGTTGGGGTTTATTAAAAGAACGAGAGACAACCTAGAAGGAACAAACAATGTGAATATATCAACTACAGGCATCCAAATCGTCTAAAACATGAAGCTTCACATCACAGAATGATAAAAAAAACAACATTCTTCATACTCTAATTAAGCATTTGGATGGTGATAATATCCTGAATGTGGAGCTAGATACGAGATACTCATTTTTCAGTGTTGAAGATGGTTCACTTTCTTACAGTCGGACTTCTAGCTCCGACCAGATTGTAACTATTGATACCCTGGAAGATTTAGCTTCCGAGGCTAACAAATAGAAGGAAACGCTGGTGGAAGCTATGGAATTAATTCGCTCCTTCAGGGTAGAAGCAGACCGTGAAGAGGATGCAACTCAACGTGCCAAGGAAGAGGCAGCAAAAGGTATGCGTTATTTTTTTAAAAAGGGAATGAGATTTCCACATCCACCAAATTTTCTGAATTTTAAGTGCAGCTAGTGTTTGCCTTTTAAGTGGATACTCTCGACGGGCAAAATATGCATGGATTCTAGCTTGTATAGTATTCACTACGAAATGAAGATGAATGTAGACCTTATGACTTAACCACCTGCAGATGTACTTCTGAATAATAACCGATGAAGCCTCCCTCGGCATAACTTTATAAATATTGTACAACCATCTCTCTGCCAGCTTCAAGTACTTGGCAAAGACAAACTTCAAGAGAGTCCCGCAGGAGGGCTCTAGGCCCAAATTCTCAGCCACAACGCCCTACTTTCCATTTTCCATGACAGCCCGGTAACCACCTAGGATTCAAACCCAGACGGATAGGTCGTAAAGATCAACGCACTTTCCTTCTGCTAAGAAGATTGGGAAGGTCTTGGAACGTGCCTAGGGATAGCCTTTCAAGAACGCCATCAGAATTTGATTGAAAATCTGCTGCTGTAATTCTTGCTAAATAGCATGACCGATCTTGTTGCTATTGCAGTTTGCCATCTTTCTTTGGGATGATTGGGTTGACCACCGATCGATTCATTAGCAATGCAAGAAAAATTCCAAATCATGGAGCTCGAAAGAGGAGTGCAAGTTTTGGGCTTTGGTGAGATTAAATCCCACCTTGCTTGAAAATAATTTCTGGAGAGGTCCACATAAACAATGCGCATGGTCTTTGTGGAGAGGTCCATGTGAAACCCGCCAGAAAGTTTCCAGAAGAATGTTTTCTGAAGCCAGGCATGATGACAAATTCTAGTGTGAGGCAAGTTTAAAAGTTGTTTAAAAGGTTTTCCAAAGTTTTTTCTAAAAGGGTTGTAGTCAAAGTTGAAAGGGTCATAGTTTTCCAAAGTGAAAAGTTCTAATATTTTAAGAAGAGTGGAGGATATAGGAGGGATGAATGGTTTAAGAAAAAAGAAAGGAAACCTTTAATAAATTTTTATAAGGTAACTTCATACAAATCATTCCATTATTTTGAAGAAAAGAATGATTATAAATTCTTTTTAAAGACTATATTTTTGTACATTTTGGAGAGATACGAAGTATTTCTAATTTTTTATTTAACGGAGTAATAAGTGGTTTTGTGGAGTCTTGAGGATAAGTGAATTTGTTTAAGAGAAATTTATTATTGTAATACAAAGTAATATTTTACTTTGAGAGCGATTGAGTCAGTGCAAGTAATTTTTGAAGACAATTTGCTTCCAAAGTTCGGAAGTGTGACATTCTCATTGCGAAGTTTCCACGAAAACGTTGTGACCTTGAAGAATGATGTACTCCAATAATTAATAAAATCATAATTTTTGTGATGTTGAAGTGTCCTAGATCCGCCTGAAATTGAATGAGGGGATCTTAGGTACACCTTGTCTAGTGATTGGTTGTGCATGCTTTGTGTCTAGTTTTGACACTATCCTTCTAATATGGTACACACGAAGTACACAACAAATTAAGGCAATGCATGCACATAAACAATTCCATTAAAATCAAGCAAACTACAAGCAATAAAGAAGCAAAAATACATAATAAAGTTGTCAATGACAATTCTACATCAACATCCAATCAAGTTAATGAAGTTGTCATCTACATAAACAACAATTGGATCAATTCAAAAGCAATTTTTTGGAAAATGTAGTTGCACCATTTTTTTTAATAAGCTCAATACAAAACTGTAACTTGAAAATCATAATTTGTAAGTTTGATTGTAATCAAAGTCCAATTGAGTTGAATTGTAAGGGTTCATTCTCAGTTGAAACCGACACCCACACTTTAAGTTGATAGGGAGTCAAGTGAATCCATTGTTTTTTAACTGAGTCATTGTAAGCATTTCTCTTACTTTCATTTTCGATAGTGTTCGACACCCTTCCTTTTTTAAAATCAGCACATTCAGTGAGTACATTCAAGAAAGCACAAAGTATCAGTAATCAATCAAGCAAGTTCAAGCAATCCATCTAGCAAGCAATCATTATGAAACGAGTGTGAATTCTAGTATTCTATTCATCAAGTGAGCTTCAAATCAAGGCAATGTTTAATGCAAGTGCAATAAGAAAAAAAATCAATGGAGCATGTCATTCAAACAACAAATCAAGCAAGTGTGTCATTCAAGCAACCAAGCAAGCAAGCGTGTCAAAATCAAGTGTGAAAGACCAAAGCATAACATCTACAACAAATGCACTAGTGTGAAGTTGATTGAAGCATTCACAAAGTGTTAGTAAAACATTCAAGCAAAGCAATCATCATCAAGTGAGTGTGAAATCAAAAGTTCAAGAAACCAAGTTATAATACTCTAGCAAGTGTTTAAAGCATTAGCAATAAGCAACAGTAGAAGCGATCTTGAATTCAAAGTGAGCAAGCTAACATGGCGACACACATTCAACTCTCCCAAGTTCTTAACAATTTGATTTTATCATCAACTGGTGACATGGTGAACATCAGCAAAACAACTCTTGCTGATATTCAAGTGCATATTCAACATGCTCATGAAATGATTGAGTTCCTTTAACTAGAGTCGCAACTATAAAGAACTGAGTTGCTAGAGAAGAATGATGCTTCCAAGTATTTTAACAATACAAATACAGCTGATGATTCCAAGTCAATGATCCAACCAACTTCAAGTGTCGAAGTGGTCCCTGATCTAGTTCATCTTTCTTCCAAGCTAATCATCAAGCCATGGGAAGAAATCTATAGAAATAGGAATTGACGAGGCTTAGGATATGTCAAAGATGACGCCAAATTCCATATCCCAAATTATTCAAGGCCCATTGAGTTTTTCAGTGCAGGGTTTCTTGCACAAATCACATTGGCTAGTTCTAAGAAAGTTGAAGACAAACAAAAGTACACACAAACTGAAGTTGCAGACAAACAGACATGCACGGAAACTGAAGTTGTAGTCAAACCAAAATGCCTTCATTGTTAAAGAACTGATCATCTGGAAGATCAGTGTTTTGATCTCCACCCTTGTCACCATTGTGGCAAGCCAAATCATTCATTAGCACAATCCAGCAAACAACAACAATAAACCAGATTGAAGATCAATTATTCATGGATTAATCCCTGGGAATGGTCATCCATGGTTAGAAGATTGTATAAGATTTACAATCAAATTCACTCACACATATTGTAGCTAATAGTAAAAATGAATATGGTACTCTCGTGCACTTGAACGAGGGATTACACTAATGAAACACTCCTACACCTAAAGGGGGGTAGTTTAGAAATAATTTGAAGAAGATTGTCTCTCCTTTCAGCTAAAAAAGGGGGGAAAATGTTAATGAAATTGACAATGGTTGTTAGACTGAAAGTCTCGAAAACATCAACGAAGTAGCCAATGGGCATTTTCATCAGCAAGTGAGCATCAAAAAATTCCCCAGTGGGAAATCGACAAAAAAGCTAGTAGTGAGAAGTTCTCAAACACAACAAAAGCAACAGTGAGTTTTTTTTCAATGTCATCAAGTAGTGGGCGATCATCATCAGCAGATTCGCTAGTGGGCATTCTCAACATTTTGTCAGTGGACAAAGGATGCTAATTGAAAGCAAGGGGCATAAGGATCCTTGTGTAGCTTGGCACATGATGGAGTTGTGAAGCGACATCCAGAGATGAATCAAACATGCAACTAACTCATGGTCTCTTCATATTGCAGTTTCTTCAACATCCAACTTTGGCAGTTTTTCAGGCAATGTTTTGAGGATCAACTTGAGAACTTGGAAGAGGGTTCCTTGTTCTTATTTTGGATTTTTCATTGAGGGGGGCAATTTTATCCTCACTCTCATAATAAAACAATTATAAATGAAAAATTATAATTAAATAAATCAAGTTTTGAGAATTAAGAGTTAGTTCCTCAAACTAGGGAGTTTAGTTAGGATGAGAGATTCTCTCCAACTAGCTCTCCTAGATTAGTGTTTTGTTGAGAAAATATCTCAACCAAGTTTGTTCAAGATAGACACACTATCTTGAGACAAACTTCCTCATGTATTTATATGTATCATAAACATTATTTTAATAATGAGAATGAGAATGTGAGGAATGCTCTAAGGCTGAGGCCCTTTCTGCCATGTTTTGTTTTTCTATATTTATCTTATTTATTTTATGAGTACTTTATTAGTAGTGGTTTAGTTTTCTTCAATCTAGTGTGCAACCCTCTAATGGAATTTTTATAGTAAGAATTATTGATAGTGGTGGGATTTGACACATCGATGAATTCCACCACGGTCAGATGGAGACCATACTGAACACATATACCTCAGAGAATGCACACATAGATTGGATTCACCATTGGATCTATGTTATAGTTTATGTTGTAATTGAATATGTGGTACATGAACTCATTACAGTGTGAGAACCCAATCGTGTGAGAACCTAGTAAAAAATAATATTCATGTTACAGATAATAAGGTAGATGAAGATTATTGCATTTTATTTTATCCCAATTCACCAAGGTGATTGTTGGGCTTATGACTAGGTTTGTGATTCAGTGTTGTTGAGTCAATCGAGGAAGATGAGGTATAGTTTTTCTTTAGAGAAATAAAAAAAAACATTTGACTATATGATCTTCTTGTTGAAGAGCTGAGCACAGTGGATGATGTTGCAATTATTTCTGTGGGATTTTAAATGCTACGAAGTGGAGTGGTCGAGGCAGCTTGGGGTCATTTGACCATTTAACGTTGTTTGAATGGCTTTCCTGTCGAGCACATGGGCACAAGGAATTGATGATATTTTTAATATTTTTAATGTGATCAATGCATGAAACACTTAATTAGAGATAAACGCCTGTGTATTGGTGATGAGTGAAAATCGAGTGAGTGAGATCATGGAGGCTTGATGTAGACAAGGCCAAGGAGAAGCATGACCAAGGCTGTAGAGTTTGATGGATTAGATTTTTCGGTAGCGATAGTGGTAGTGTCGCTTTTATTTTAACTCAAAAGTATTTGATTGGTAGTGGATGAATCAGAGCATTGTTCAACTAGTGGGAAAGAGTGCCGAAGAAGGGAAACTTTCAAAATGCCAAAATTTTGCATTGCAGTGCGCCCAAATAGAATAGAAAGGCGTGCTGACTCTAGAGCGTTGACCTTCCTCTGAGGTTTGAAAGGAATATTGTTTGAGAAAGATACAAATTATTTTTTTTAATGTGTGTAACTTCTTAAGAATCCTTATTTTTAATTGAGATCCACTTTGTCTAAATTTATTGAGAGAAGTGTTTTTTTTATAAATCCTCCTTCTAGATTTGTTTTTCAAATATATATATGAAGCAATTGGTGGTGCTTGTGAAGTGAGAAGCAAGGTGCTATTGAATATTTGGGTTTACTGTCAAAATGGTGAATCCAATTGTAGAGACATACCTGAATGATGCCAATAAATTGGATGGAACCAACTACATTAATTGGAAATTCAAGCTTCAAACATCGTTGGAAGGTTATGGTGCTTGCACCATAACAAAAGGAGAAGAACACATCTCTATTTCAAGCTAGACAACTACATCGATTGAAGACTCAGAGAATAAAGAGAGCAAAGAAAAGGGGTTATTAAGAATTTCAATGAAGGACAATATAACTCGTTATATTCATGATTGTTAGACTTATAATGGGACCTAGAATATATTGAAGGAACAATATGAAACTAAAAATACAAATCGAGCCCTATTTATGAAGAGTAAGCTTCTGTGTATTAAAATGGAAGAGAATGAATTTGTTAATGCCTTTATTTACAAAATTAAAGATTTGAAAGATAAGCTGGGAGACATAGGAGAATCAGTACCTAGTACTGATCTTAGGAAAATCACATTAAATGGAATGCCATAGGGCTGTCAAATTTTTATTACAGGTCTTGCAACAAAGGAAATGCACCGAATTTTGAGGAATTGACAAGTATATTGAAGCGGGAAGAAGAGAGGCACATGAATTTGAAGCCTCAAAATTTAGACTTGGCACTTATGGCGAAGAATAATTCCTTTAAAGGGAAACAAGGAGGAGGAAGTAAAGGTTGAATTTCATTGAATAAAAGGCCATTTCCAAAACCAAATCAAGATATGTCATTTGTTAGAAATCATTCTGGAATGAAATGTTTTTATTGTGGTAAAAGTGGACACCTTGCTAAAGACTAGTATAAGAAGAAAAGTGATGAAGATAGGCTTAACAATTAGAGAAGACATTTAGGACATTTTGTAGGAGAAGCCCTGAATTCTGATCTCAAAAACCTTAAGTTTCTTATGTCTAATGTTGTGTTGTCCTCTGAAATGACTCCGGAGCTTCAGTCCACATGACGTGCAGTAAGGATTGGTATGAAAAATTCAAAGAAATAATAAATGTTAGAAGCATCTATCTTGGAGATGATCATGCACATTAGATAAATGGATATGGTGATATTCCAATGAATTTACAAAATGGTAGTGTTAGGCACATTCATAATGTTTGTTCGGCATGGAATCCCCCCGAGGCATGTTTTGGGGCTCAAAGCCCAAGTTTTGATCCAATATTGTTGTAAAGTCTCTACAAATTGCAGACGTGGAGCACGAAATGTATGATAGAGTCATAGGGTTGTCCGCTTTAATTTTTTAATGTAATTTTGATCTACCCATGGTCCATGAATCATGGGATTGTATAAATAGGGTGAGGCTCTAAGTGTAAAAGTAGTGAAGTAATAGATGGAAAAGTAGAAGTGAAGAGAAAGATTCTATGTGTCTAAGTTTGTCTTTGGTTGTAGAGTAGGATAAGGCTCTACAACTAAGTGTGCAAAGGCCTAGTAGTCTGCAGCTGAGTGCACGGACCCTTGCAGCTCACTGCGTAGGGCAGAGTGCAGTCTGTAACCGAAGAAGAGAAAAATAAGGAGAATTTTTATCCAAATTCTATGTATCTATTATAGAGTTATTACATGTTTGATATAAATTGCAAATATACTGTTTATTTACTTTGTGCACCTGTATGAATGATTTATATTGCTAAGTATACTTTACAAATGCAAGTAAGCTAAGTTAATAAACTAACAACAGAATACTAGTAAAGGATTGGGTAATAACAATGTTTATCCCTCGAGTAGGGTTGTGTGAAGGCAACATCTCAATATGAGGTATGGGTAAGTGTGTGTAGCGACGCACATGTAGGATCAAACAACAGACCACTTGAACTCATCAAATATATCCATAGTGTGGAAACCTAGTTCTAGCACCCTCCCATACTACTTCGGGTGAGACCTCAGTTCGCGCTTCATGGACTATTGCCGAAAGGGCCAGTAGTACCAAGATTTTTTTGGCTAAGTCACCTCTGAACCTGGGTCAGACTCTGACAAGCTAGTAAATAGTTCTGTTGCTAGCAGACAATCAAGGAAGATGTAGGCTCAACAAACCTATTGTGTGGAATCCAGAGTTGGTGCACAGACTAGAAGCATCGGAAGATAATATCATGCACGCTACGAACAATTGGCTCGACCGAATTATAGGAGGGTTTATCACTGAATTCGTAGTAGACATGTCGGTGAACTATAGCGAGGTGGAATGAAGGTTCCTCAAAGGACTGCGAGGTAAGTACATTAAATCTTTGAACACTTCGATTAAAATGCTACTGTGTGAAAAACAGGTTATGCGAATAAATTGATGTTTGGGGCTACGCAAAGTGGGAGGATCTATAGAAACGAAGGTAGCTCAGAAATATAAACTAGCCCCTTTATTTCGCCTCGGTAAGAAAGTGAGGAAGAGCTCGTGAAAGTTTCACCAAGAAGTGTGATCAGTCTGATAAGGCAGTGAATTCTGCGCATACCACCCCCACCTACACCACTACCAGTTCACCATCTTCACCCCCATCTCCGCCCACACCACCTATACCACGGCCATAATTCAATATGGCGAGCACAATAAAATTGTCAATATTCAAAGGTGTAGGGAATGAAGATCCAGACCAATTCTGGTTCATGGTAAAGGCTATATGGGAAGCACAAGGGGTTGTGGATGACAACATAAAGAAGGCAAATCTAGCAAGCGCGTTGCAGGATCACGCAGTAATGTTCTACATTAAGCATTCTAATGACAATCCAAACGCAGGGATCATGGATATCCAAGCTGTGTTGAACAGGGAATTTAGCAGGCCAAAATTAGAGACACATTCGATTATCAGGTTTAAGGAAATCACAATGATTCCAGGCAAGACCCCCTGGGAGCTAGATCATAGACTGAAGGGTATGATTCATGAAGCCAACATGATGTTGATGAATGGGAAGCACTGCACATGGTTTGTAGCATCACTGACATCACATCTAAGGACTACGTTGTCATAGTAGAAGCTATCCACTAAAGCTGAAGCTTTGGAGATTACAATGAGATTGCACATGACCTCAATACAAGATCCTACCCTAGGATTCCAACAGATCCATGCGCAGTTGAGAAACCTGTGTCTGGAAATGCAGAGTTTGAAACAGGATAAGGCAACTTGGTTAGAGGCATGCAAGGAGGTATAGTGCATAAAGTGTAAAGGCCAGGGACACGGCAAGGATTGTTGTCCAATTTGCACGAACTACCTAGCGGGAGGAGGGCCAATGCCATTGATACCAGATGCACAAGAAGGACCGAGCGCAACGCTTGCTTTATGCTGTGCAATTTGTTAGATACGAGAGAAGAATGCTACAGATAATTGCCACCCATTACAAAAGTATACGTAGATGTACCAAGAATTGTTCTATAATTTTTGTAGATTAGTAGGCCATGATGAGCATACCTATAGAAGTTATGAATTGATGATGGATCAGACTCCTACCTATAGAGTTCAGACAGAAACGCGAGCCCTTGGTCGAAATGCAGGGATGATGTGCACTGGATTTCATGGGTGCGGACGAGGTCGAGGTGGAATAGGACTAGGAAGGGGTCGCAGACAGCTAATTTGTTACAATTGCAAAGGGCTAGGGCATTATGCTCACGATTGTACAAATCCACTGAGAGCATTATGTCTATATTGTACCCAGTTTGATCATGAGACGGGTGACTGCCCCACACTGATAATGAGGTTGTGTGATAAAGGAACATTCCAACCTCCGTTGACTCAAAATCTGCAAATAATGAGCTATGAGCTGCACGAAAGGACCCAAATGTAAACATTATGCTATGAAGTGGTATTACAACAAGAGTTGACAAGGGAAAGCAACCCGAAGAGAGTGCTTGGGTTAACAAGGCTCCTACAAAGGAACCAAAGTTCAATTTGGAGCATGCAAAGGAGACATTCATGGAACCTAAGAAGAGCTTCATAGATGCCTCAACTCCAGGTAGTAAAGGCAAACTAGAATAGGAGATGGACAAATCAATGCATACTACCTTTTTGGAGACATGCATGAAGCTACTGCGTGACAACAAGGCTATAAAGGGACTGTAGGGACTCATCACTAGGTGTGTTAGGTCAGGAGAACTGCGTTTAGTCTAGAAGCTCAGGAAGCACATCATGTGAACAGGAAGGGAGATGAGATTGACTGCACAAATCAGGGAATATGAAATGGATCAAGTGATTCTAGATTTAGGATCGGATGTGAACGTACTACCAAAGTAGACATGGGTGTAGATGGGCAGACCCACATTGCAATGGGCTCCCATTCAATTTTGAATGGAAAATCAGCAAAAGATCCTACCGATGGGGAGATTGCAAGGAATAACGGTAGACATCAAAGGTGCGAGCACGCTTGTAGATTTCAAAGTGATAGAGATTATTGACAACGAAAATCCCTATCCCGCGCTACTGGGAATAGATTGGGCTACTGATATTAAAAGAGTGATAAATCTAAAGAAGCGCAAAATGATTTTTGAGAAAAAAGTCATTGTGCGTAGTGGTACCTTTAGACCCTACCGAAAGATCACACTACATAGAGCCAGTGTGTGATGACGAGAGGAATGAATATCCAGACTGTATCTACAGGATAATCACGTGGGATCAAGACTAGGTGAATCCTAGGATGGATGGTAGAATTTCGTGGGAGTGTGAAAGCTCCTGCACATCAGATTCAAACAAAGAAATAGAACGATGGCAAAACTGGTTACATGAGGTAACCACGCTTAATTACAACATGATGGTAAGATCACTACATTCAGTGACAACAAAGGTAAGAGATTTGCCTATGTATGATGGGTTGATAGAGGTGGATGATTTCCTGAACAAGTTTGAGAGAGAAGTGCCATAACAACAGTAGTTCGATGCTCTAAAATGGGCACTATGCACTATGCCGGCAAGGTGGTGGTATACACGCCAACAACATTTTGAGGATTGGCGCGAATGGAGATGGGTGATGCTTATATAGTTTGAAAAGCCTCAACGACAGATGGAAGCCAGGTGGTTGGTGTGGAGCCTGATTATATTATGTATTCAAAGGTTTCAGTCAAATGTATACCCTAGGAAGACTATATACCCTGAAGCTAAAAACATATGTAAAATTTCCTTGTAAAAGTATAGTAATTTCTAGTCAATCTAGATCATTCATTAGGCGGATGATGACGGTAGAAGTTATGTTTAGTTTAGGTTTTTTTTGCCCTAGAAGGCAACCCCTCACTATATATGAGGGAATTGTATTGCGTCTATGGATATTAGTATTCTGAGTGAGGAAGAGAGAGGAGATTGAGAGCACAAAGGATGTTACAATGGATCTACTGTAGGTTGTAACTCTTAGTTTGCTGGATAATATAAAAGGAAGGATTGGTTGTTTCTTCATGGACGTAGCCCAAACTTGGTGAACCATGTATATCTGCGTCTCTCTTGTTTTATGCCTTTTCTGTGTTTATATTTTTGCAATATTTTATCTATTCCATTGCTCTGTAATATATAATTTCCTAACACCAGCTATGATGGACGAAATAGTCTACGTGCCCACCTCTCCCGATGGGTACATGCGTATGGTACACAACCTGCACGAACACACACCATGCTTATGATAGTAAACACAAACAACAAGTAGGAGCAGGAAAGATGAGGGCACAAATGGCGAAGTATGATAAGACCAAGTGCGCCAAAGATTATTTATGGGGAAGCCTTTGACAAGGTGTGTGAAGTGCTAAACATAGTCCACCATGTGAGATGCACTGACTGGGACCTGCGCGTACGAGCGGGTCTATGGGCTCATAGGACCCTGTGAAAAACCCTAACCACGCAAGCACTTCCAAAGTTGAAGTATGAAGCAAGGGCCGTAATCCCTATGGAGCATGCGAAGCCTAGTCCATGCATAGCAGCACCCACAGACACGATGGTCCATGAATCCTGGAATGAAGGAATCACACAACTGCGAGAAACAAAACACATAACACTTGAGGAAGAAATATGACGAGGAAACTTTAGACTCTATGAACTTGAAAAAGAAAGTGTACAATTACGAAAGAAAATCTCTTTGATGGACACGGAGGTCCAGACGTTGGAAGACGAGATAAAGGAAGTAGTTTTCGTTGAAGAACCTAGGATGGTAAGGCAAGGCATGTATGATCATACTCACAAGTTTGCGCACTATCGTCGTGAATTGGTTAGTCTACTACCCTGGCTTGGACCACATATTGGTAAGCATAGTAACTAGGATAGCACGTTGCAAATGGTGAAGTGCACAAGGCCAACCACAACAATAGAAGGTAGGGATTCTCCAGGAACCATGATGGAGGACAGGAGGGCGCTCCACACGGGTGGTGCAACCACCTGACTAGCCAAGGGAGGGATAGCCTAAGCACTCCAAGTAGTTGAAAGGAAGTGTGGGGCTATAAACTATTTTTCCTTGGAGCTGCATGGTATTGGGAATGCGCACGGAAGTAGAGTGCCACAGGGTCCGCCACTACGCACGGAAGGCTATGTTGTTGCGTTGGTTGGCAGAAAGAGACCGTTGAAGTCACTATTCACAATGGGATGCTTGACTTGAGGCCAAATGGAGTGGGTGGCAGGCATTTAAGACGCGATTTATGGACAAGATTTGGGAAAACCTACCACCAAGAAAGCATTAATGGATTGAAATTTGGGGGAATGGTCGAATTCAAATTCAAAAGGTGCTATAAAACACAAAGGGCTACCCAACAAACAAGACTTGGTAAATTGATAATCGAGCAATTGTGCAGAGTACTTAGCATTGAGAGCCGCACAATCCAAGTTCTCCGCAAGAAAAATATAAACATGGAACAATTAAGCTTGCAGTATGAGGAATTGGTGTCGCGGAATCAACAATTGGTGTAGGTGATAGATGATGCTTGCTGATGTGTCTCAGAGCTAGCCATCCGAGTAGATCTATCAGTAGAGGTGCAGATCCACAGGTTAGCAACTAGACTCCGCGAGGCTAGAGAAGAAATGACCAAGGTTCAGCTGGAGCTGATTCTTCAAATCATCGAGTTGTCGTTAAAGACGCAACCTTCCACTACCCTGGAGGTCCGAGAACAGTGCACTAGCACTATTGTAGTGGAATTGGAAGAAATTGGAGGTGTAACGTAAGACTATACCACTTTGTTGGAGCAAGCACTTGATGTCCTCACAACTATGCAGGAAGACCCCAACATCCAATACCTAGAGATAGAGGCGCGAGAACTCTAGCAGCAATATGACAATGTCTGAGGAACTGCGCAGATAATTCTCCTCACTCAGTAGCTTGTGAGGATGCCACTGAAGGAGCAGGTGGATGCAACGCACCATAAAGAGGTAGTTCTCAAAGCGCGTGTCCAACCATGGATTGACGAGGGTTTCACTATCATGGCAAACATCGAAGGAAAGCTCGCGCACATATAGGGGATGCACAAATTAATGTAGAGAAGTTCCCTAAACACGGAGGTCTCGTAATAGAGGATGCAGCAGATTCAACAAGTAACAGCTCAGTGCACTACCGACATCAACACAGTTCAAGGACAGTTGGAGGAACTCCGTACCAAGATCGATGTGCTGACAGAGTGACTTGAGGGTGAGTCACAATGTTTTTGCTAGGGGCTTGTTGGGCACGGAATCCCCCCGAGGCATGTTTTTGGGTTCAAAGCCCAATTTTTGACCCAATATTGCTGCAAAGTCTCCGCGAATTGTGGGAACAGAGCGCAAAATGTATGATAGAGTCATAAGGTTGTCCACATTAGTTTTGTAATGTAATGTTGGCTTAAACATGGTCTGAAAACCATGGGATTGTATAAATAGAGTGAGGCTCTAAATGTAAAAGTAGCAAAGTAATAGATGGAAAAGTAGAAGAGAAGAGTAAGAGTCTAATTGTCTAAGTGTGTCTTGGGTCGTAGAGTAGGAGAAGGCTCTGCAACTGAGTGCACAGAGGCCTAGTAGTCTGCAGCCAAGTAAGTGGACCCTTACAACTAAGTGCGCAGTGTGAAGTCGAGTCTGTAACTGAGGAAGAGAATAATAAAGAGAAGTTTTATCCAAACTCCACGTATCTGTTCTGGAGTTATTACATGTTTGATATAAATTTCAAATATATTGTTTATTTACTTTGTGCACTTGTATGAATGATTTATATTGCTAAGTATACTTTACACATGCAAGTAAGATAAGTTAATCAACTAACAATAGAATATTAGTAAAGGATTGGGTAATAACCTCGTTCAGCTCCCAGGTAGGGCTGCACAAAGGCAACATCTCAGGCTATGAGGTATAGGTAAGTGTGCGTAGTGACGCACGCACAGGATCAAACCCCGAACCACTTGAACTCATCAAACATCTCCAGGGTGCGGAAACCTGGTTCTAGCACCCTCCCATACTAGCTCGGGTGAGACCTGAGTCTGCGCTCCACAGATTATTGCTGAAAGGGCCAGTAGTACCGAGATTTGTTTGGCTAAATCACCTCTGAAACTAGGTCAGGCCCCAACAAGCCAACAATGTTATGTATGTGGCTTGGATTAAGAAGAATCTTATTGTTGTGTCCACAATTACATATCAGAATCTGAAGGTTGAATTCTTCTAAACACATTGTATAGTGAAAAGTTGTTAAATTACTTCAAACTTGTTGCTTCAAGAGTCAGAGTTGGAGGCGTGTACAAACTTGATGTTACCAGCGAGAGTCGTCAAGCACTAACTTTTACATCTATGTCAACAACAAGCCTTTGACATCAAAGGTATGGTCACATCAATTATCATGATTTTTTATTGTTACATAAAGAAAGAATTTTGAACGACTCCCTACGTTAAAGAATGAGTACGTTGCTTGTGAAGGTTGTGCAATAGGAAAAATTAGCAAAGACAAATTCCCCTCTAATTCTGATAGGAGAAGAAGAGATGTATTAGAACTTGTGCATTATGATGTTTTTGGACCAACGCAGACCAAATCCGTAGGAGGTTCCTATTATTTCTTCTTGTTTATTGATGATTGCACAAGGTACACTTGGGTGTACATACTTAGGGAAAAGAGTGATGTCTTTGAGTATTTCAAAGAATTCAAAAACATGGCAGAGAAGAAAACATAGAAGTTTATAAAGATCCTTTATTCCGATCAAGGGGGAGAGTACAGGTTCGGGAACTTCACCAAGTATTGTAAGGATCATGGAATAATGCCACAATTCATCGTACCCTATACTCCACAACAAAATGATGTTGCAGAAAGGAAAAGAAATAACATTGGTGGAGTGCGTTTAGAGTATGATTAAAGGTAAGAATCTCTCCAATGTTTTTTGGGTAGGGACCATTAATACAACTATTTATTTAAAGAACACATGTCCAGCAAGGTATCTTGATCTTAAGACCCCATTTGAAGCCTTGTCTGGTTTTAAACTAGATGTTCATCCTTTGAGGGGATTTGGCTGTAAAGCATTCACACATATTATGAAGGACAATATAAAGAAGCATAATGCTAAAGCTATTAAATGAATTTTTGTACGATACTTTTCATAATTTAAAGCATATAAAATATTTGATCCCTCTAGTCAAACATTGTTTGCAAGTAGAGATGTAATTTTCCCTGAGAAAGCATATGAAGGCAACAAGGAGAGCAGCTATGAAAAGTGGCACATACTTCCTAAATTTGAAGACAAGAAAGATGAAGATAATGAACAACAAAAGTGTGTGGAAGAATCCAGTGATATGGACACAATCAATAGTGAGATCCCACTTAGAGGTGAAGAAGTACCTTCAAAGAACATGGGTGAAGATAGTGAAGTAAGAGGGAGATCCACTCAGCAGATTCACCTACCTGAAAGGTATAAGGGCTATGGTCTCCTGACTATTTTTTTTAATGTCATAGAACCAATGAGTTTCAATGATGCTAATGAACATAAAGAGTGGAGAAAAGGAATGGAGGAAGAATCTGAATCTATAGTTAAAAATAAAACCTGGGAATTGACTGAATTGCCTATATGAAGAGAGCCCATAGGATGCAAGTGGTTATACAAACCCAAGTTTAAAGTATATGGAAGTATAGCTAAATATAAAGCTAGATTGGTGGCAAGAAGGTATCCACAAAAAGAGGGTATTAATTATGCAAAAACATTTGCACTTGTAGCTAAACTAAATACTATTAGATTGTCAATTGCATTAGCTGCAAAGTACCATTGGAATTTGTACCAATTAGATGTAAAATATGTTTCTTTGAATTTTGATTTAAAGGAGGAGGTCTGCTTGACACAACCTAAAGGGTTTGTGAAAATGGGGTAGGAACATCTAGTTTGCAGATTAAAGAAATCTTTGTATGGGCTAAAGAAGGAACCTAGGTTGTTGTATGAGGAGATAGATTACTTCTTTCTTTAGTAGGGTTTATGAGAAGTCAAAGTGATCCAAATATGTATACCAAATTTCATGCAAAGGGGAAGATAGTACGGATTTCTTTGTATGTTGATGATTTTATTACCACATGAAATTCTTTCAAATTATTTGATTGAGTTAAGGTGAAAATGTCACAAGTCTTTCAGATGAGATATTTTGGTGAGTTACATTACTATCTAGGTCTTAAAGTGTGAAGAGATGTTGGTCAAACTTTTTTTTCTTAGGGTTAGTATGTCAGAGAAGTGCTTAAAAGGTTTAAAATGGATTAGTGCAAAGTTGTTTTTTTTCTAATGCAACATAATTTGAAACTTCAATTTGATGATGGCTCAAAAGAGGTTGATGATATAGTTTATAGACAACTAGTGAGAAGCTTGAATTATCTTACTACAACCAAATATGGCATAGCATACTCTATTAGTGTGATAAGTTAGTTTGTGGCAAGAACTCTAAAAATCCATTGGAGAACAACAAAAGATGTACTCATGTATCTGAAAGGAAACCTTCACTTTGGTCTTAAGTATACTAATTCATTTGTTGTTGAGCTAATAGGTTACCCAAATTCAGACTGGGCTGGTAATCTCGATGATATGAGATCTACTATAGGTTATGTATTCAATATTAGATCTGGGATTGTTTCATCGAGCAAAAAGAAGTACTCTATTATATGTTTTTCATCGAATGAGGCAAAATATAAGGCTTTGTGTGAAGCAACTTGTGAAGTTGTTTGGTTGAGGAGAGTTCTTCAACGTGTTGGAGAAGAACAAAAGAAGGCCAGAATTATCAAATGTGACAACCATGGCTCCATGAAGTTGGAAAATAATCCAATGTATCATGCAAAAAAAATGCACGTTGAAGCTCACTTTCATTTTGCTAGAGAGAAGATACACTCAACCAAAATTTTCTTCACTATTGTAATACGTGTGAAAATGTTGCTATATTTTCACAAATCCCCTTAGGAAGATAAAATTTGAATTGTTTAGGGAGATATTAAGTGTGGAGATGAATCCTTTCTCCATTAAAAAAGGTCCTTTTGCATTTGGGATTTAGTTCTTATTATTCAGGAAATTGTTTAATCTCCCTAACTAAATGTACTCCTATAAATTTATAATGAACAATGTACTCCTATAAATTTATATTGTTCGTTATTTATGATTAATGAAAAGCCAACGTTGTAACAACGTCACCAAAAAACTGCAAATTTCAATCTTGTGAAATCCTTATAATTGAGACAACACTCAGTAATCCATTTGAGTGTATATGCATAATGCAAATATTCAGCTCTATCTATAAACCACATAAAAAAACAACTAAATTTTTCTTTCACCATTTCATGCAATCTTGTCGGATGTATGTGATGATAGCTTTCGTTTAACGCTCACGTGAGCGGACAGTTTAGCAGTTTTCGGTGAGTAGCAGGAGTGTTCGTTGAGAATCAGAGGAATTTTTTTTTTTCTTTCCAAAGGCGGTTAGTGTTCAGTTTGTTTTTTTTCTCTAAAGGCGGTTAGTGTTCAGTGTGGGTCCGTCACTCTTACCAATTTTTTTCATTTTCCCGACGCATAATCTTTAAGAGGCCACTGGCCTGTTTTTGAAATAGCCTTCTTATCAACCATGGTCTGTTCAGCCATATTTTATTTGTAACTATTATTGTCCTAAGTATGGATCAAACGTTAAAAGCATGAGTATGGACCAAACGTTAAAAGCATAGCTACCAAATACGCCGTATCGGAGAAATAAATACGGAAATTCGGCCATTCTTTTGGATGACATAAAATTCACCGTTTATAGTCTATTGCAGGGATTTGTTATTTTGTGTCCCGATAATAGTAAGTTCAGCGATCCCTAAGCATAGAGTTTATAGTTTATTGTAGGGATTTTCTACTTTGCGTTCTTGAGAATAGTAAAGGCAGTAATTGTCAAGCACAAAAAAGATAGCTGTGGGATGGTAGGTAGGAAATGGAAAGATTATGGAATGGTAGATTGGAAATGGAAACAAATTTTGAGTAGAGAAAATTTAGCAATTTTCAATTTGAGTATTGTTTTAAAGGTTTAAAAAACTGAGGATAAAAGAAGTAAAATTTTGAACTGTAAATGTTATAATAATTAATTGATTTTTTAAATATAATAT
>APFE030488899.1:0-10482 GCA_000404065.3 Pinus taeda
TGAAAATAGATATGTTTTTATCTTCTTCGATTTTGTATATCGCTAAACCCTTTTGCACAGCAGAATTCCACTACAGAGCAAGGGATACAGTGCAGTGGGTTGATTTAGCATTGCACTTGGTTCATTTCTGCTTCTTTTTTAGCCTTAGAGTGCATGGAGATGCTCAGCATGCTACCTTGGCGGCTTGATATTTTGTACTAATGATACCTGCATTTGGGTGCCGTGGACAAGTTAAAACGATGGTCCACTTTTTTTAAAGCAATTATTGGCTGAAACAAGCATTCAAAAATCCAAATTTCTTAAAAAAAAAAATTAAGACATCATACTATCATTATTAGTTGTCCATTGTTGTTATATAAACAAATTCACATAAATAGCATGAAACAAATTCCTAAGTAGAAGGATAAAAATTCTATGGCATCTGGTTTGGTGCCATTAATTACGATATCTTTCCTTCCATTTACAATTTTTTCATCTTATTAGTCCCTGCTTTTAGCAGGACTATAGTGATCGATTGATCGTTGACCCTGCATTAATTCATTTTTTTACAGATTCTTTTTTCCGCCTATATCTATTTTAACCAAAGTTTAATGCTGACAATGTCATTCACTAAAATTTTAACCAAAGTTTTTTTTTTAAATATTCTACCTCTTATTGCGGCCTTCACGTAGCCCGATATGGAAATATTGTGGTAACTTATCAATTTAAACTAAGTTTTATGTTGGCAAGTTCATTCATCAAAATTTTAATCATCAAAATTTTAACCAAAGTATTTCGAGGGAAAATATTCGACCTCTTATTGTAAGCTTCACGTACCTCGATGCAGGAAGGTTCGCCCAACATTATTTTAACCAAAGTCCGGTTGTGGCAAAGTCTTTTATTATGCAAATCTTTTTCCATATCCAAACAGTTTTATCGTGCAAAGTTTTTTCTATATCCAAACCGTTTTTAGAAGGGCATACATCTAGAGTTACTGCAGCGAATGTCCTTCCAAGGTCCTTTCCACATGTCTTCCAAGGACCTTTCCACATGTCCTTTTGCATGCATGCAACATTAGTATTGTAAGCTCTAGTATTGTAAATGACACCATCCTTAGTCGGTGCATACCCGACTGATTTTCACCTTTCAAGACATTGTTGCTCGAACTTTGGCTTTGACAGCCAGCAAAGGAGACGTTGTTGCTGCAACTTGAGGCTTTGAGAGCCAGCAAAGGAGAATTGCAACGATTGGCCTCGATTTTCTCCATCAATTTCATGAAGTTTACTGTAAACTTATTAAATCTTGCTTCCTTATTTCCTACATTTTGTGGAGCTTTGTCGTCTAGTTTCCCTTCTTGCATGCCAGTCTTTCTCAATGGGCTTGCATTTTGTGTTGCTTTCTCGTTTTCAGGTCTGGCTTCCCTTTTTGCATGCAAGCCTTTCTCACTCTACTTGCAGTTGGTATTGTTAATTAACTTGAACATCAAGTGCCTCGATCTTGAGATGCTTACTCCACCCATAGTTACCTGCAACCAAAGCTTTCAATTAACTGGGTAAGATCTTAAATCGGCTTCTAAGGGGAAGTTGTTATCTCTAAAATGTTGCACCTGCTGCAAAATCACTAATTTATTATTTGTAAAGAATAAATAGCAGACCACAAAGAAGCCAAACAGTTGATGGACATTGTCACATTCTATTTACTGAGAGGATGGTACAAGTGGCGTAATTGAGAGGCATGTTCTCTAGCGTCAACGATATTTCTTTATTTATTTTTATGTTTTTTACTTTTCATAAACAAGGTGGGTTATGTATTTATGCATGTTTTATTTTTATTCTTTATGGGCCTAAAGGCAAAAGTATTCCATTATTCAATGAAAGTCTAGTAAATTAACACTCATGCTCTGTATTAATTTTTTTTTCTAAGTTGATTCCCTGCCAATTGATGTTGTAATAGCATTTCTTCGTAATCAGTTTTACATAATACGGTGTGAATAACCCTGCAAATTCGGGTGTATTGGCAAAAAAAATTCGCAAATTCGCTGATTCGGTTCGATACAATTAAAATTTTGGCCAAATCGAATTCGGTACGGTGCATGAAGTATTTTTCCATTGCTCGCTTAAGCAATGGCAGGAGGAGGGAAATCAGCTGATGGTAAGAAACCTGTTTCCAGAGCCCTTCAATTCGGAATATTGCCAAAATATCTCGCCGTCAAGGGGCTCGTTGGCTAGAAAGGCCGCAAGAGATAATAAAAAGATAAAGATTGTTGCACGCCACATTCTGCCAGCAGTTGGAAATGATGAAGAGCTAAGCAATTCCAATGGTGGTGTGTAAGGCAGGTAACCCTAGGTTTGAGTTTGAAATCCAATCACGCAGGAAAACTAATATGGTATTGAGGGAGTCAGTGATATGGAAAAATTAACTAAAGAAAAGAAATACTATATTGAAAACTTGTAGTTTGGAAATAAAAAAAATAATAAAAAATAGTAATTTCTATATTAAAAAATTATAAAATAATAAATCGCAATATCAAGAAATATAGAGTAATAACTTTTCAATTAACAAAAGCTATAAAATAGCAAATTGGTTGCAAAACAGTAATTTCTATATAAAAATAATAAAAAATTGTAACTTCTATATTGGATAATATTATAAAATGGTAAATTTTAGTTTCAAATAGATAATAAAAATTATAAAATAGAAAATTGGTTGTAAATCATTGATTCCTATATAAAAATAATAAAAAAATGTAACTTTTATATAAAATAAAATAATATATATATATATATATATATATATATATAATATATATATATAAATTTCAGTTTCAATAGAATAACTTTTATTAAAAAAAATTAATAAATTTAAGTATTTGTAACATGTATATTATGGAATTTTTTCATATTGTATCGAATTCGAATTCGTATTTGAATTCTAATTTGGTAACTATGATTTTTTAATTCTTTTGCAACAGAATGCACAAGTTAATGTTCTATTAGAAAAACTAAATAGTACTCCGTAAAAATTCCCTAAAATTAAGTACCCTCATTGAAACAATTGTAATATATTTTTTTTACGGTTTGGTTTTTACTCTTTTGCTACCAAATGCCCCGCATTAACTTTCCATTAAAAAGAAACAAATAGTTATAAATGAAAATTCCCTAAAATAAAGTGTTTCCACGGAAGAGATAATGTTTCCTTAATTGTAATATATTTTTTTTTATAGTGTAGCTTCTACAGAAACAGAATAAGTGATTTTGTCTTAACAAAGTTTAGATATTCCAAACGAAAACTGTGTGATTTTGTCTTAACAGAGTTTAGATATTCCAAACGAAAACTGTGATATTTTGTGAAGAAATTTTATTTTATATGGTCATTCAATATATTTCTGAAATCAGGCTTTTATATGTTATTTTATTTTGGTTTTTTTAAATGTAAAATTATTATTTTTGAGTGAGATATGAAAGTATGTTACTGTTATGATTTTCATATATTTTTGTTATTTTAGTTTGTTTTGGTGGTTAAAGTGAGTTGGATCATTTCTTGATAAGAAAAATAGTTTTTTTTGGTGATCAGTCATTAATAAAGTTATTTGATATTTGGTTTATTCTATTAGTATTGGTAACATTTTTTACTAAATAATAGATGAGTAATTAATTAGTTTTAGATAGTATTTATATTTTTTTTGAAATGGATTAAAGTTTTAATTTATAATTTTTTATTTGTGATCATGAAGTGTTTGATTTTCATTTATAGTTTATTATTTAAAATAGATTGGGATATTAAATTTGTTTTTCATACTCTATTAGATTGGAAACTAGACTAATAGTACAGTGGTTGTGTGTATGCAATTTCTACCACACTTATCTCAAAGGCAGCAAGGTTTCCTCTCTAAAAGAATTTCTTGGGGTTGTAGCTCTCCAAAGCATATTGGGTTCACTTAGTTACCATGGTATTTAAAAACTTCACAATAATAATGAATAGCTTACTCTGAGGAGAATATAGCACGTCAAATGAAAATATTTCTAATACAATCTCCAATCGTGTTTAGTAAATTTAGATAAACATGTAAAGCACATTTAAATTTTTAAGTTTTAGCTTCTCTAATTCAAAGGTGGCACCAAACAATTAGAATATAGCGTACCCAGAAAGTGACCTACAAATTTAGAAACACTCATGTAATTTTAGATGAGGACCATCACACTGTTAAACTTGAGTTTTTAGATGAGAAATTTCTGTGTTTTGGAGCATTAAACATATTATATTGAATCTTTAAAAAATTATGTAGATTGAAAAATCTTAAAGATTTTTGAATTTCAGAGTAAAAAGAGGATGTGGTTGCCGTGGATAATTTCTTTGTGGTTCACATGATGTGGTTTCCATCGATATTTAACTTTGAAATTCAAATTTCAGCTATTTTCAATATGTAAATTTTAAAAATGTTAATATGTGAATAAAAATTATCACTGAATATGATAATCAGCATGATAAGTTATTTCCATTTCATACCTATCTAGTATTTTAAGCACAAAACTCATTGACTTTTCCAATGGAACATATCATTTTGTTTGCAAAGTTATGAGACACTAACTTGGGCTATATATCTTGTAGAGTTGTTCAAAATGGAAACAACTTCAAGCTCTTGAAGTGCAAGATCCACAAAAAGAAATATTTTCTTCTTTTGATTTGGATTGAAGTATGATTGGAGGTAACAATGTGGCTTGGATCAAATCAAATAGATATAATGAGTTTATTATTGGGGATAGCAAAAATCTATTGTGTCCAACAAGCTTTCGAAAAAAGTTTTAGCAGAAAATCAAAAGAAGAAAATATTGGAAACAAAAAATATAGAGTTGGCTCGCCATTGGAATACATAATGTAATCATTTTTCTACTAATTTTTTCTTCAAATAATTTAATGCTCCCAATTTCATTCAACAAACTTTTAAGCAAAGTTTTTGGTTCGGATAACAATTGAGGTCTTATTATAGCCTTCATGTCTAGCGATGCAAAAATATTGATGCAATATCATCTTATCCTAAGTAGGCTGTGGAGGCAAAGTTTACAATATGATCTTATCCTAAGTAGGCTGGTTGAAGTGGCAAGTTATTTTATCCAAACTTTGGTTGTCGACTTCCACAACACTAAAATTTTGCATGGCAGTAGCCACTTGTCTTCATTTGGCCACTTGTCTTCCGTTGTTCTTCAATTCTAAATGCTATATGGCAACGTGCTCGCCCTTTTGCAGATTTCTCAAATACTTCTCAAATACTATATGGCAGTCGGCATACCTGTCTTTCCCTTCCCCTTTTTCATTTTGCTACAGGAGGCATTAGCATTTTTCCCATTTTGCTACAGGAAGCATTAGCTTGTCTCCTTTAGAAGTCTGGAGAAAGCTGCTTCTTCTGAAGTTTGAACAAAGCTGCAAAGCAGTCTCAAACATATCATTCACAGGTGCCCATACTTAAATTATTCACAGGTGCGCATCTTATCCACTGCAACCACAATATGCCAGACTCTTTTATCTACAATATGCCAGACTCTTTTATATGATTGTTCATTTAAGCCTATAGCATACACATAATATCTAATTCTTTTAACTTCTCTGCATCACAGTCTCAAGGACAGAATCAATAGTTCCCAAATTCTCCAGAGAACAAATTACACAAATTACACACTGAAGTTGTTTTATCCTAGAAAGTGTGACTGTTATGTGAATGAGCAAAGTTGGTTTAGATTTTAAACATGAGTGCTTATAAGATTAAGTTTATGAAACAGCAAAGTTGGTTTAGATTTTAAACATGAGTGCTTATAAGATTAAGTCTATGAAACGATCAATACCCCAAACATTCAACTTCTATAACATATTAAATTGATAAAACAATATATGGAATAACTGGATTATTAAACTACATTTATTAAGATTTGTAATATAAAGATTTAAAATATTCAGTCTACATAAATAAAAACTACTTATTAAAAAATAAAATAAAAAAGTATATATCACAAATATTATATAAAATTTTCAAAATAAAAAATATATATATCTAATTCGCCATAATTACACTTATATAAAAATAAAAGTTAATCACTCTTTCTATTTCATTTGAAGAGTACATCCATGTTCATTTTGAAATATTAAATTATATAATTTGTATTTAATAATTAAACTTGTCCAACACACTGGGCGTTGTTTTATTACACATTCAAGTGAATTATGTGATTGTGTCATTGTTTTCTCTGTTATGGAATAAGATGCCTTTGTCATAGCCTTCTATGAAGGCATTAAATTAATATGAAAATTGTATTTCCTTTGAAATTCGATTAAGTGAATTATGTGATTGTGTGATGCAGACAACAAGATCTTTCAACGCCATGCAGACAGCAAGATCTTTCAGGTAAGGTAGCAAGTTTGTTCCACGAAGGCAGGTTTTTAGCGAAACAGAAAGCTTAGACATGTTCCACAGAGCATTTGTATTGTGGTGTTGTGGCAGACCCGACAGGGACTACCGGCTGCATGCAGCACTTGTTCAAAATGGGTTTCAATCTATTTCAATCTTCAAATGTGAAAAGTTATTTATACATTATGTCGATGTATTACGATCTTTAAAAGTCAATAGTTATTTATAAGTGCTTTTAATTTAAAAATCAAGAAACTGCTCTTAGCAAAGTGCTTTTTTAGTTATTTATACGTGTCTTTTTATTTAAAAATCAAGAAACCGCCCTTAGAAAAGTAATTTTTTTTGTAGAGGAAGAAACAACTTTGCTTCACCGTATTTATTTTTATTTGTAATTCTTTTATTCACAAATCACGGATCTAAGATTTTATGGTGACTCACTACAAGTAAATGTTTATTCAAGGTCTCTATGGATTATTATTATTATAATTTCTTTTTATCTTATAATTAATTTATTGGTTTAGTGTAATGGAATTAAATTTAATTTTAAATAATATCTATTATTAATATATTTAATTCATATTTTGTTTATTTAGGAGAAACACTATTTTGAAGATATTTCATTGTATTGTTTTGAATATAGAATATATGATTTGTGGAGTTTTTAAAGTTTAATTAATTATTTGATAGATGCATTATATTTTGGGATCTAAAAAGAAAATTGAAATTTATTTAAAGTAACACATATTTAATAGATACAAAATGATTAACAAAAACAATATATTTTGATTGAAAATATAAATTCTAACATGAATTTTGACATAAATTTTAAATTTATAAATTTATTTGTGATATGTGTTTCTAATTTTGAATATTTTCATGTATTTTTCATGTGAATTTTATAAAATAACTTAATAATTTTTAATTATATTTATAATTTAGAGAGGAATGGGGAGTGGGGAGGAGAGAGAGGGGGTAAGAGGATAAGAGAAAGGGGTAGAGATGAAGATGAAAGAAGATAAATGTAAAGAGGGAAAGGCAGGGGATAGTGAGGAAGGGAAAGTGGGAAAACAAAAGAAGAGGGAGAGAAGAGGAGAGAGTAAGTGTGTACATGTGTGAGAGAGAGAGATAGAAGTAGATGAGGAATAGGTTGGGAGGGGTAGAAAGAGATAGAAATATGGGGAGCAAGAGGTAAAAAGAGAGAGTGGTGGGAAGAGAAAGAGGGGGGAAGAAGAGAGGGGAAGATGGAGAGAGAGAGCCCAAAGCTACAAGGGGAGAGAGATTGGGTACAAGGAAGAAGGGGTAAGGAGAGAAAAATGGAGCGAGGGAGGAGAAGAGATACATTGCTTGGGAGGGTTGTTTTGAAGGAAAATTGAAGGTAGGCTTGGATAGTAGGGGGGAGAGAGAAAGAGAGAGATTGGAGGCATAGGAAGAGAGAGGGAGGGAGGGAAAGAGGGAAAGAGAGTGGTAAAGAAGAAAGTGGGGGAAGGGGGGGAGAGAGAAATTGGAGGAGAGAGGAAAGGGTGAGAAAGGGGAAGGATGAAAGACAAGGTAAAGAGAGAAAGGGGGATTGAGGGGGAGAGAGAAAAGGGGAGGGAGGGAAAGACATATCGAGCTTGGGACGGTTGTTTTGAAGGACAAATTGAGAAAGGTAATTAAGGATAGTAGGAGAGGGAGAAAGGTAGAGAGAGAGAGACATAGAGAGAGGGGGATGGAGAAAGAGAGGTAGATAGAGGGAGTGATAGAGGGAGAGAGAGAGAGAGAGTGGGAGAGTAGGCGAGGGAGAGAGAGTGGGAGGGAGTGAGGGATGGGTAGAGAGAGAGAGATGGAGAGATAGAGAGGAGATAGGAGTGAGAGAGAGTGAGAGAGAGGGAAGGAGAGATGGAGGGAGTGAAAGAGAGGAGAGAGAGAGGGAAGAGAGCGAGGGAGAGAAAGAGAGAGAGAGAGAGAGAGATAGTGAGAGACAGGAGGGGAGGAGGGAGAAAGAGAGAGAGGGAGTGAGAGAGAGAGAGAGAGGGAGAGGGAGTGGGAGCAGGGAGGGAAGGAAGGGTATATAGATAGAGAGAGGGAGGGAGGGAGGGAGGGGACATGGGAGTGAAAGGGTGTGAGGCAAAGAGAGAGAGAGAGAGGAGAGAGAGAGGAAGAAGAGTGGGAGAGAGAGAGGAAAGAGAGTGGGGTGAAGAGAGAGGAGAGAGAAAGGAGAGTGGGAGGGTGTGAGGCAAAGAGAGAGGAGAGAGACAGGAAAGAGAGTGGGGTGAAGAGAGAGAGTAAAGGAGGAGGTGAAGGGAGGGTGAGAGAGAGAGAGAGAGGAAAGGAGGAGGCAAAGGGACTATGAAAGGGAGAGGAGAAAGGAGGAGGTGAAGGGAGTGAGAGAGAGTGAGAGGGAGAGGGATGGGGAGAGAGAGAGAGGGAAGTAGAGACAAAGGGAGTAATAGGGACGAGAGAGAGAGGGAAGAGGGAAAGGGGGAGAAAGAGAGGGAGAGAGAGAGAGGGAGAGAGAGGGAGAAAGAGGGACAGAGAGAGAGAGAGGGAGAGAGAAAAAGTGAGGGAGGGAGAGAGAGATAGACAAATATATAGAGAGAGGGATGGAGAGAGAGAGGGAGAGAGATAGTGAGGGATGGATAGAGGGATGGATAGAGGGAGTGAGAGAGAGAAAGAGAAAGGAAAGGAGGAGGGAGGGATGGAGAGAGGGAGGGAGAGATAGAGGAAGGGTAGATATATAGAGAGAGGGAGGAGAGGGTAGTGGAGTGAGAGAGAGAGAGTGGGAGGGTGTGAGGCAAAGGGAGAGGAGAGAGAGGGAAGAGGCTGAGGGGGAGAGAGAGAGAGACGAGAGGGAGGAAAGGGTGGGAGATAGGTAGGGTAGGACTACAAGAAGGGGTGATGGAGAGAGGGAGAGAGATATTAGGAACGGGAGAGTGATAGAGGGAGAGAGAGTAGGAGTGGGAGAGCAGAGAGGGAGAGAGAGTGCAAGAGAGAGAGAGAATGTTTGACAAACAAATAGGTGGGAGATAGGTAGGGTAGGACTGCAAGAAGGGGTGATGGAGAGAGGGAGAGAGATATTAGGAATGGGGGAGTGATAGAGGGAGAGAGAGTAGGAGTGGGAGAGGAGAGAGGGAGAGAGAGTGTAAGAGAGAGAGAGAATGTTTGACAAACAAATAAACATTGATAGAGAGATAGAAAGAGAGTGTGAGAAATTGAAGGGAAAAAGTAGAGTGAGAGACTGAAAGAGAGGTTAGGGAAGCATAAGGGGGAGAGAGAGAGAATGGCTAGTGGGAAAGGGAGCAGGTATAGATAGAGGAAGAGGTGAATATGGAGAGAGGTAGTGAAAGAGAGAGAGAGGGAGGAGAGGGAGCCATAGGTCTGGTGAGAGGGAGAAGGAGAGTGAAAAGGGTGAGAGAGAGAAAGATGGTAGATAGGGAGAAAGAAGAGGGGAATAATTTAATATGAGAGATCATGTGTGAAAGAGATTGAGAGAAAGAGATAGAGTAAAATTTCAAGAGGTAGAAAAGGGGACATGGAAAGAGAGAAGAGAGGGGAGGGGGGAAGATAAAGAACATCGGTGAGGGGTAAAGTCAGAGCGAGAGAGGGAGAGAGAAGGGATATTAAGTGATAGAGAGTTTTAAAGAGAGGGAGAGAGGGAGAGGTAGATGGGAAAGACATCAAGTAGAGGTTGTCATAAGGAGCGAGGAAGAGACAAATAAATGGAATTGGTTTTAGAGATAGTGATATGTGTAGTGATAAAATGAAGTTGTCAGAGAGAGAGAGAGAAGGGGGTGGAAAAGAATGAGTGAAAGGGTGAGGAAGAGGGTGAAGGAGAGGAAGAGGGAGAGGGAGGGATGGCTCAAGGGAGAAATATAGACAAAGAGACAAAGATAGTGTTATGAAACCAGCTCAAGAAAAGATAGAAAAGATAGATCAACGCCTTAGAATTCAACCTTTTTGAGGGGGAAACCTCCTTTACATTACATAAATGAACAATTCTTCGATCATTCAAATGAAAAGACCTCCTCTATGAATATAGGAGTCTAAGGGGTCATAACATAATCAGAGCCTACATAACAATAATAATGTAAGGGCACAATAATAACAATAGTGGGCTTCTATGGGGC
>APFE030488901.1:20463-32293 GCA_000404065.3 Pinus taeda
TCTCTCTCTCTCTCTCTGTTGAACTATTGAAGAACATATAAGAAGAATTGATCAAGGGTTTCCCACATTGGGTTTTGTCCCTGGCTAGCGCTAGATCTTGTGTCCTCTTGTCTTGGCTTGTCTTCTGCAATTTATGTTTATGTTCTATTTGTAGTTTACTTTAATGCTGATGTGATTGCTAATCTGGAAAAGATATGGAGCTATCTGTGAAAATTGAAATAAATTGCTCTAAGCATAGAACATACCTAAAATTAACATTAGTGCCAAATGAATGGAAAATATCTTTGGTGGTTTGCTTTGTCTAAAGGTGCTGCAAGGAGCTTCCACATGCTCCTCAGCATCCCTTAAGGTCTGCTTGGCCGATCTTGACCTTCTCTTGGTAGAGCTCGAAGGATTATCTAACTCCTCCTCTAGATCTGCTGACTGCATCCCTGCTACTGGTGTTGTTGGTCCCTGCTCAGCCTTAGAAGCCTCTTGCTCGTGATCCTCTACCACTGCTAGCTCCTTCTCATGAGATCTCCTAAGGGTCCTGCCCTCATCAAATCTGACATCCTTACTCAATATCACCTTCCTCTATCCTGGAATGTAGACTCGGTAGGCCTTTGAGACATCACTGTAACACACAAATACCCCCATTTTTTACTAGGGCTCCATCTTAGTCCTATTCGCTGTGGGAACATGGACATAAACTTAAATATTGAAGATGTGCAAATAGCTCACATTTGGTTTCACTCTTGTAAACAACTCCTCGGGAGTCACGTCCTCCAATATCCTATGAGGACTCCTATTCTGCACATACACAGATGTATTGTAGGCCTTCGCCCACAAAAGCATAGGTAATTCCTGATCATAGATCATTGCCCTCCTTACAAAAATATCAGAACTTATTGGAGGTATACTTCCTCCCATTATCTGATCTCAACACCTTAATCTTCTTCCCTTTCTGGTTCTCCACAAGAGCGTTGAAGTCCTAAAAGCAATCAAAGACCTCATCCTTGGTAATCATGAAGCAGTTCTATGTTTTCCTAGAATAGTCATCTATGAACTCACAAATTATTGAACTCACAAATTATAAGGACCTTTTGATCGACGTCATAGACATAGGACTACAAATATCTAAGTGCACCAAATCTAACACACCCTTAGATCTGGTCTCGCTATGAGGATACGTAACTTGGGCCCGCTTGCCAAGTGCACACCCTTTACACACTCCATCTTGCTCCACTTGGATCTTTGGAAACCCAGTAACCATCCTCAACACCATAGGATGAGATCTATAGTGTAGGTGCCCCATCCTCCTATGCTGAATCTCGCTTTGGTTATCACTCTCATGAATGAGAGCGTTCATCGATTGTCCTCTCAAAAGATAGAGATCCCTCTTTGTTAGTTTTTGTAGCATCGGACAAGTGTTTTAGTCTTGATTTGTGTTAGAGAGATCTTCAAAACACAGAAAAGGTTTCACGAGATAAGCTTGCGAAACGCCTTAATTAATTTAATTAGCCATCATTTAAATTTTTCCCAAGTCTAAGTGAGGAAAACTGGTTAATTAATGGTAATTAATTAAGGAAACGTGAGAATGCTCTAGAAACTCACACGGATTGAGTTTGAGATGATCTTAGTCATCGTTGGATATCTAATCATGGTCATTGGTTCACCATTGGGAGATTATAAGAGCAGATTGATGGGGTTGGAGATAAACACACCAGACACATCAAAGGAGAGCGAGTTCCATGGCAGATCGAGCTATCCAGCTGTAGAGGTCGAGCAGGGAAGAAGAGTGCGAGTCAGAAGGAAAGCAGAAGTGAGAGGGAGCAGCAATAATGATTTCCAATGTTGGAGAGTTAGCAACAAGAGGGCTACATTATTCCTTTGTGAGGTTGTGCAGGGCTTTCGTAGAAGCTTATGAGGGCCAGTTTGATTTAGTTGAAAGGGAGATTGATTCAATAGCTAAAGATCAGGAAGAGATCCAAGAGGTCAAGTGAATCATTCCTAGAGGCTGAGTTGGGTAGAATGACAGGATCAGAGCAGCTCCACAGGTAGTGCGAGTAGACCCTGCGCAGAGGTTGAGCAGGGGTTTCAAATAGCCCAATTTGAGCGAGTTTCGAAGCTGAGATCAGTTGTTGGGTGAGGCAGATTGTCTCACTAGTATTTTGGCCAAATTATTTTGCTAGAGGATTACCAGTTTGCCATCTAGATATTGTACTCATATTTTACTACTACATATAATAAAACAAACCGTCATTTGCTGCACCGATTTTCCTAGTTGGGTTTTTCCGGGGACTTTTGTCCAAAAATTTTGGTGTCATTTTTGTTATGTGTGCTCTATTTTCTTAGTTCCAATTTATTTTCCCTAGCGTAATTTTATTGTGAAGAAATTGTAGTGTGATTTATTTGTTGTTTGTCGTAGCAAATAAACTGCATAATTAATTAGTTAGAAGAATAAATTTCTAGTTGTTGCATTTCAAGGAAATTTTCACATGGAATCAGAGTGAGTTTGAAGACAAATCAGAGGCTCAGAAGCTCAAAAGCGAGAAGGGGAAATTTTGCAGCTTTAGAGGGAGTTTCTGGGTAAAGTTTTTTTGATTTGTGCAAAGGCTAGCTAATAGTGCAAACTGTAGAGGCAGGGGTTCAATTTTTAGTTGCAGCCAACCTAAAATTCGATTAGCCTCAGAAGCAAAAATTTGTAGATAGTTGATTTGTCGAGAAGTGGTTCCGGTGAGCAGGTCAGTTAGTTCATTGAGTAGATTTGGGCACAACGGTTTTGCAGCAGATTTCGTAGTAGCATATTAGCGCCGGATTGAAGAGAAAAACACATGAAATTATACTCAAGATGTCTTCAGTAGATTTCTTAGATTTCTCCAGTATGGTTGCAGACAGATTTGACATTCGAGAGGCTACAAATTTGTCTTCTAGATTGAAGGACAATATTGCTTAGATAGCTTGCCTATCTAGCTCAACTTCATAGGGAGTTTGTTATATAGACAGTGGAACGTTAACTCACATGACAGGAGTTAGAGAATACTTCTCCAACTACAATGAGGAGGAGATGGACTTTTAGATAACAATGGGAAACAAGACTAAATGTACTCCAATTGGGAGAGGTACCATTGACATTCAGTAGGAGTCAGGGGCAAGCACCAGTGTTACAAATGTATTGCATCTGCCGGGGTTAGGTATGAACCTAATTTCAGTATCCCATTTACAGGATAAGGGATATGATGTCTACTTTGTAGGGAAGAAAGTGTTCATTAAACACCAAAACTAAAAGAAGGTGAAATAGATTGGGGTACGAAGCAACATATTGTATAAGTTGTAGTTCGACTCTCCAATGGCACTAGTTAGCAATAATAACAGTAACAATGGGAGAGATTTGAATGAGTTATGACATAGGAGGATAGGACATTTACATCATGGAGCACTTAGGATGCTTAGGGAGAGAGTAACAGGTGTTCTAGAATTTGGCATGGAACACGATGATGTGTGCAGGGGGTGCGTACTTGGGAAGTATGCTAAGGAAGTGTTCCCAAGAAGTGACAATAGATCAGATGGTGTGTTACAGCTTATACACTTAGACATTTGCAGTCCTATGTCCACTAGATCTCTTGGAGGGTATGGGTACTTTTAGGAAAGCCTGGATCTATTTCTTGAAGACCAAGGATGAGGTCTTCAGTCACTTCAAGGAATTTAAGGCTATAGTAGAGAATGCGACAGGGAAGAAGATCATGGTACTTCGCTCAGATAATGGAGGAGAATACACAGATAGCGACTTCATGGGATTTTGTGTGAAGAAAGGCATTAGGAGGGAATGGACAACTTGATACAATCCATAGTAGAATGGGGTAGCGGAGCGGAAAAACAACTCTGTAGTTGGGGTTGCAAAGGCGATGTTATATGACTAAGATTTGCCTAAGTTTTTATGGGTAGAGGCATGTAACACAGTTGTGTATATACAGAATAGGGTTCCTCACAGGGCATTGGGAAAGTTAACAACTGAAGGAGGCTTCTCAGGGAAGAAGGCAGAAGTCAGTCACTTCAGGAACTTTGGCAACATAACTTATTACCATGTGCCAGACGAGAAGCGCTAGTTGGATCAGACTGCAGAAAAAGGGTTTTTCTTTGGGTATAATGAAACTTGTAAGGCATTCATGATTTACATTCCTAACAACAGGAAGATTATCGTGAGACAAGTTGTAAAGTTCATGGAGGAAAAAGCCTTCAAGAAGTCTCGCGAGATGCTAGTAGGTGACTAGAGTGAGCCAACAAAAGCTCCAGTGGTTCAGCAGCAGGGGCAGCAGCATTGGCAGTCACAGGGATCTAGTACACTTACTAGTACAAGCATAACCTCAGGTGAAAGAGACATTGTGAGTTCACTGCAGACGAAGCAACAAGGGCAGGATGAGGAGCTGGTTGATCCTCCTACCACTAGTGGTCGAACCATTAAGGAAGTTCGTCAAAAATTGAGAGATGTATAGGAGTTTGTAGGAGCTCATAGGACGAACAAGAGAGAACACATATAACCAAATAGGTACCAAACATTGGTGGCACAGGTTGTTGGATCTTCCACCTATCAGGAGGCCGCATAGCATCAGGTGTGGGTAGATGCCATGGTAGAAAAGTATAGCTCTATCATGACAAACGATGTTTGGGAGGTAGCACCGAGGTTTGTGGACAGGTTAGTTGTGGGTCTCGGTGGATCGATAAGATCAAGTACACTGTAGATGGAAGTGTGGAGAAGTACAAGGCTAGGTTCGTGGAAAAGGAGTATGCGCAGAAGGAATAAATAGATTGTGAGAAGACCTTTTCCCTAGTTGCCAGATATACTTCTATCTGGTTGATTACATATCTAACAACTCAGATGGGATGGCAGACTCACCAGATGGAAGTCAAGACAACCTTCTTAAACAGGGTGATAGAGGAGGTATATATGGAACAAGCAGAGGGCTTCGAGACACATGAGAGGAGCATGCATTTGTGTAGACTGAAGAGAGCTCTATACGGGCTCAAGCAGGCTCACAAGGCATGGTATGGTCGGATTGGCAGCTACTTGCAACAAATGGGATTTTTCAAGAGTGATGTAGATCCCAACCTTTACTATTTGATGGTAGATGATGAGGCACTCATCCTAGTGTTGTATGTGGATGATCTCTTCTTGACTGTGTCATCAGGGCTCATGGAAGACTGCAAGAGGAACCTGGCAGCAAAGTTTGACATGAAGGATTTGGGACTGATGCATTCTTTCCTAGGTCTAGAAGTATGGCAGAAGGATGGGGATATCTTCCTTGGTAAAGGAAGATATGTTATAGAGATTTTGAAGAGATTTAGGATGTAGGATTATAGACCTGTCTACGCCCATAATTACGAACTGGAGGAAAATAGATGCATCAAAGGACAAGGACGTTGACCCCACCTTGCATAGATAGCTTATTGGTTCCCTCATGTATCTAGTCAATGCTAGGCCAGATATCTGCTTCGCGGTCAACACTTAGTCAGTGTATGGTGGGACTGAAGCAAGTGCATATGATAGTAGCGAGGCACGTTCTAAGGTATTTGCGTGGCACAGTCGAGTATGGATTGAGGTATACTCAAGGTGATGGTATTAGGTTATGTGGATTTACAAATGCAGATTGGGCAGGTAGTTCAGTGGATTAGAAGAGCACATCAGGGAGTTGCTTGAGCATTGGACGACTTTGGTGCAGTAGGAAGTAGAAGTTCATGGCACTGAGCTCTGCAGAGGCAAAGTACGTGGGAACTAGCATGGCCACATGTGAAGCTATATGGCTTTGAAAACTGCTAGTGAGCTTGTTCAGTCAGAGGATGGAGGCGATTAGTTTCTACTGTGTAATCAAAGTTGCATCAGGGTCTCTGAAAATCCTGTGTTTCATGATAGGTCGAAACACATAGACATCCGATATAAGTTCATCAGAGATTGTGTTTAGCGTGGAGCAATCCAACTACAACATGATCCCACAGTAGAGCAAGTTGCAGATATACTCACAAAAGCTCTAGGGAGAGCTAAGTTCATTTATTTAAGAGAATAGATGGGTATAGTGGAGAACCCATTTCAGTAGTAGTTGGATCGTATTATTCATCAGGTGCAGTCAAATTCTTAGGGACAATTGTAGAGCTAGTAGCAGTCACTTACTAAGGGGTGCAATGACAGGTGGACACAGACAGTTACTCAGTAGAATGAGCAGAGCTAGTTGTAATTAGAGACTGAGTGGACAGTTTTAGATCCAGTTGCTAGGCTTTGGTTCTCAGTTGCAGCAATAGCAGCAACATGAGATTAGTTGCAGCGCAAAGCTGAGTTGGCAAGAGTATAGGGTGGCACAATGTAGATGCTAGCAATAACGAAGATGTAGGATGGTTCAACTACAAGGTTAACAGATGAATCAGAGTATGCATAGTAGCTTGGTGGACAATGATAGGTTGTTACAAATGTCAAACATCAACAACATGAGGGAAGATGCTATGGGAGAAGACAAAACACCTTCCTTGCTAAGAGGGAGTGCTAGTTTTTGTAGCATCGGACAAGTGTTCTAGTCTTGATTTATGTTAAAGAGACTAAGAACATAAGATCTTGAAAACCTAGAAAAGGTTTCACGAGATAAGCTCGCGAAACACATTAATTAAATTAATTAACCATCATTTAAATTATTGGTTAATTAATAGTGATTTAAGGAAAGGTGTGAATGCTCTAGAAGCTCAAACAGATTGAGTTTGAGATGATCTTAGCCGTTGATGGAGATATAATCATGGTTGTTGGTTCACCAACGAGAGATTATAAGAGCATATCAATGGGGTTGGAGATAGACACATCAAACACATCAAAGGAGAGTGAGTTCCTTGGTAGATCCAACTATCCAATTGCAGAGGTGGAGCAGGGAAGAAGAGTTCGAGCCAGAAGGAAAGAAAAAGTGAGAGGGAGCAACAAGAGTGATTTCCAGTGTCGGAGAGTCAACAGCAAGAGGGTTGCATTATTCCTCAGTGAGGTTGTACAGGGCCTGCGTAAAAGCTTCAGAGGGCTAGTTAGATTCAACTGAAAGGGAGATCGATTTAACAACTAGAGACCGAGAAGAGATCCAGGAGGTCAAGTGAATCATTCCCAGAGGCATAGTTGGGCAGAATGACAGGAATGACAAGATCATAGCAACTTCGCAGGAAATGCAAGTAAAGTCTGTGTACAGGCTGACACAGGGGTTTCGAGCAGCCCAGTATGAGCCAGTTTCGGAGCTGAGATTAGTTGTCGGGTGACACAAATTGTCTCACTAATATTTTGGCCAGATTGTTTTGCTGGAGGATTTCTAGTTAAGCTTCTAGATATTGTACTTAGATTTTACTGCTACACATAATAAAATACACCCTCATCTGCTGCACCAGTTTTGCCAGTTGGGTTTTTCCGGGGACTTTTGTCTGAATATATTGGTGTCATTTTTATTGTGTGTGCTCTATTTTCTTAGTTCTAGTTTATTTTCTGCAGTGTAATTTTATTGTGAAGAAATTGTAGTGCGATTTATTCGTTGTTTGCCGTAGCAAATAAACTGCATAATTAATAAGTTAGAAGAATAAATTTCCAGTTGCTGCATTTCAAGGAAATTTTCACTCTCCCTTCTACTAATCACCCGCTTCTTGTTGAAATTGGTCTCTTTCGGCCTAACAACCACTTCACCTCTCGTAAAGTTGACCTATAGTTGTTTGTTTCATATGGCTCAAACTAAAAGGAGATTTTTTTCCAAACCCGGTACATATAACACCTCGTTCACCTCCATGATGCCACCTGAGTCCATTTGGAACTTGATACTCCCAGTGCCTTTGGTTGCATATTTGCCCTTGTCACCAAGCTCCACATGTACATCTCTAGATCTTGTCATATGATGAGATGCTCCATTGTCCACAAACCAAACAACTTTTGTGACGGTTCCAGAAAGGCAATATACTAAGGAAATTATTTTCTTAAACTTCTCGGCCATTTCCTCCATCTGCACATTAGCTACTATAACAGTTTTTCCCTTGCCCTTATTTTTGTTTGGACGTTGACTAGCAAAATGCCAAACTTATTATAGCCAAAGCATTTGACTTTGCTCATGTGCTTTTCCTTCTTGTCCTGTGAAGATCCTCCTCCACCTTGGTTCTGCTTGGCCTTCACTTTTCCCTTTTTTGCTTGTGCAGCAAGACAAAGCTCATCTTTCTCTCTTGCATCCTTTCCTTGTCCTTCGGTCAATGAGTTTTCCCAGATCTCCTTCCGGGTGAAGTCATCCCATAATTGGCTCCAATCAAGAAGTTGTTGACAAGTAAGAATCCTATCCACAAAAGTGGACCAATGCTTTACACACTTGTTTAGAGCAAGTTTAACTAGGTCCAAATCATGCACAATTTCCCCAACAGCTGCAAACTCATCACGAGCCTGCTGGACCCTCGTGAGATAAGATGTAATGTCTTAGATCAGTTCATTTTAATGTTGTTTAACTTGCTGCAACACCATTTTTCTATTCTCATTGTACTCTGATAAAGATCGGTCAGAGCTACCCACATCTGTCTTCTCATGTCCTTCCTTGATATGTGAGGAATTATATGATCCCTCACACCATCCAAAATTATGTAGCTTTCTTTCATGTATTTGAGCTTATGCATTGCTGCAAGATTTGGATTTGAAGGAACCTGAATGTCTATGCTTACTAGATCCTAAAGACCATTCATCTTTAGAATCATGGTAATTTTCTCCTTCCAGGGACTAAAATTTGATACCCTGTCCACTCTGTCTTCGTATCTCAAAGAACTTAGTGATGCCATCTCCACAAATTGACCACGACCACAAAACCCTACTGCAAAATTTAAGAAATAATTATGCTGTTGCAAAAAGGAAAACTTGTTGCAAACCCTCGTGATCTTAGATCTCTCTTTTAGAGTCTTCTAGACTGCTCTGATACCATGTTAAATTTCTAATACCAACCAGATTTATTTTCCCACAAAAATTTAATTTATCCCTAACAATTTATTTATTTACCCAAATAATTACCGAATCACGGAAAATAAAATCACTATTTTTTTAAACTTTTAGAATTAAATATATGCAACGGAAATAAACTAGAGAGATTAATCATGCATTGCAAAATAATTCACCCACATCAATTCTCCATCATCTAATTATCTGGAAAACTTGGGTTTTTCGACCGACAGATATACAAATAAAAATGCAAAACCCTGAAACTTGTAACACGATTCCCAAAGAATGAATTCGGCTCAAGTAACTCGACCTCTAGGAAATTAGCCTCAGGATGAAATCGACTTGGAGAACTCAACCCAAATACATAGCCAACAATTCGACCTATGCCCTCCTTACATGCCACTGATGCGCACTAGGGAAAACTCGGGACTCTAGCAACTCGACCTCCTTTAGATAAAATCAATCTCCCTCCAGTAACTTGGCCTTGTAATCTCCTCTTACTCGGCTCTCCGGAATTCGCCCCAATCCACTCGCACTTATTCTCTATGCACTTGGTCTACAGAGACACTCGCACTTAGAGAAAATCAATTTCTCTGAATGATGACTCAATCACTTCACTTGTGTCTTCACCTCCTTGTGAAAATTCCTAGATCTAACAATCTCAGGAATCCTACTGCAACCAACTGAATCTACTTCACCTAGATTGTAAATTACATTACAAACTTATTTCAGATTTCTTCTTGAAATATTGAAGTAAATTATTGAAGCATCCTACACCAAATTAAAAATGATTCTGAAACATAGAAACTAAGCAAGGAAATACAAACACATAGGACACCATTATTTTTGGACAAATGTCCCCGAAAAAACCCAATGCAGGAAAACCTATGCAACAACTTTGAGGGTTTATTATTATTAAGCAGTCGCAAATTCTGAATACATCTTTGAATACCTCACAAGGTTATTCAGTTATAGAGAGAAATACTGGCAGAAGCTTTGTGAGATTACCTCACACAATCACTAAGAAAAAGTCCCGGCTAATCCAGACACTGGATGAGGTACCCCTGGCAGGCCCTGCACTGTCTCTGTGCTGCCTCTACGCTGTCCTAGTGTCAACCCTCTCAGGCACAACGTCACCCAACTGGGGAATCGATCAGCAGCCCAAAGTCACTGCTCTCAGCCTCCCAGTCTCACACCCCAGCTTCCAGTTGCTGAAACTGACTCTCTTCTTTGATTTTCGACTTTCTCTCTCCCTCTGTGCAGCTTCTGCGTGGCCTTTCTACCCCTGTGCTAGCCTCTCCGTCAAGGCTACTGGATCACTCTCTGCCTCTCTCTGTTGATGACTTCCTTTCAACTACGAGAAATCTCCTCAATCGATTTTTCCACCCGAGAACTTCTCACTTTAGAAAAATTTGATTTCCTGATCTCTCTTGGTGTATTTTCCAAATGACACTCAAGCCCCTTCTTATATCTTCTTGTTGGACAACCAACGGCCTAGATTAACTCCTAATCAAAGGCTCAGATCGTTTTGACTTGATCTCCATGTTTATTTAGAAGATTCACTCACAATTAGATTAATACCAATTAATATTTTAATTTTCCTAAGTTTAGACTTAGGAACCCCATTAAAAATATTAATTATTTTAATATAATAATCTCTAGGTGGAATTTCCCAAAACAATTTTTGGGTTCTTTGCAATGCATGTGCCCAAGCCTCCCTGCAAAATTTGAGGCCTAAAGTACATCCGATGCTACCCCAAATCAACATTTGCTAGGCTGCCTTTATAATTTTCATTGAGTCCAAGTCCCTAACCCCAATCTCCATTCTAGAACTATCTTGGAGATGAACGGTTGAGATTAAATTATTTATCCTCAGAAAATAACTCAATAGTCCATAATAATTAATTTACATTAGTTATTGTACTTTTCCTAAATTGGACTTAGCAAAAAAGATACAAATTACTTACTCCACCGAGCAAGCACCTAGAAGAGGCAACTAATGTCTTCCACATGTTAAGACACCAAGCATATGTAGAAGACCTTCCAAAGTTACTCACTTCAACAAAATATGGCCACGAAGGTGATGCCATATCATGCTAATTGCAACTAGGTTTATTAGGTGTATGCTTAACATGACGACAACAACAATAAGAGTGATTACCTCCTTGCATAACATTGTCCAAATGAAACACAGTTAATTGCAAGGCCTTAATAACTAAATAGCAAGGGTTTTATATAGTAAACATCAACACATGAAAAAAATTGCACACATGAAGGCCTTACATAAAAGATTTTATACCTCGAATCCTCCATCAAGCTCCAAGCATAAGATGTACAAATAAAGTCCGAGGGAAGAGCTACTCAATCCCCAAAGTCTTAACCAACATTACAATGGAGAGAAACAAATTTTATGAAATAGTTAGTGTGTGTAGCTCAGACATGTATTTCCATTTCCATGAGGGTGTCTACTTATGGAAATTGTCATTAAATGTATCCTATACTTTTTCTAGAAGTTCACTTTATTAATTAATTAATAAAGTGAATGCCTTTTTATTAAAGTGACTTTTAATTAATAAAGTGACTAAAGTAGGTCGCTAATAATTTAAATAAAAGAGATCCATTGATCTCACGATTAGATCTTAATCGTTGAAGATTAGGTTTTTGTCTCATGTCAAAGTTATAAAAGATAGAGAGGGAAAAGGACAAAGACACAAAGAGCATTCATTTCACAAGTCGAGTGAGTGAAGGAGTGTAAAGTTTTGAAGATGTTCTATGCTAAGAGCAATTTCACTTTTCTCACAGCAATCATACAAGAAGTTAAGCAAAATGCAGATAGAACATATAAGCAGATCTTACAGAAGACAAATCAGAAACAGTAAAAATGTGTGT
>APFE030488907.1:4771-34481 GCA_000404065.3 Pinus taeda
CAAAACCAATAACACACCAACCCCTTGGAAGTGCATGCGAGGGGGAATATATACAATAGGTTTTACAAAATATCTGACGCTGAGTCATTTGATACATTAACTGTGCTCACCAATTTTACAAATATCAGATAAGAAAGTTATTGCTACTATAAATGTAAAATAAATGGTTTTGAATGCTGTCAGGCCTCTTCTTGACCTTTGGAGGAGGCTGAGTCGGTTGAGCGTTTTTCTTTAATGCTGAATGATGTGTCTTTATACTCTATCCTACTGTAGCTTTTCTCGGCACTGCTATCTGTAGCTGTCATTGTTTCTTTTGGTAGTTGAATCTTCATGCTGAGGTGGCTCATTCCACCTTTCGGTCATAGTATGTGTATCACACTTTCGGAATGTGATGACTTATATATTTTGATGACAAAATTTAGATGAAGCCTCTTGTTTATAATAATAATTGTATCATGTTGGCCCACCAATCCTGCGTAGGAAATTGATGCCTCAAAATTGCATCCATGGTCTCATTTGCCTCTATGTATTTGTAGAAATTTGGAGGCATTTCAAACAGATGGTTAAGCTCATTCATAATAAAAAACAGATTCTCTATTCTGTCATAGAGACTTTGCCCAGATGCTGGCCCTGTTTCCTGTGACCTGCTTGATCCTTGGCTGATCTGATTAGTGGCAAATGTATTCACCCTCTTTGCATAAACTTCATGTGATAGAAGTTTTCCTACACTGTTGAGTAAGCTGGGGAGACCTCTGCCCTATAATGCAGCAAATTTGTCCATGAACCTGTTTACCTCTGTTTACATATCTTGGCTCCTTCTGTCCAACGTCTGTACTAGGCTTTTTAGTGTGAGGACCCTCTTAACTAGATGGATAGTCTCCGTCCTGCTGGAGATCCCAATTGCTGCCAGCTGAGGGCCTGTCCTGTTATTGAGCACATTGATCAATCTGTTGGCTACCTCAGGCATACTGCCTAGAGATGCCCTTGCTCTATGCACTTCCCTTTGTGCTTTGCCTATGAGCCCCATTTGCTCATGAATGGTTTAAATGTATTGTCATTGGTCCATTATTGATTGGCTAATGTGGGTCCACAAAACTCTTCTGATTTCAGCCACCACTTTGTCAAGGGTGAGCTCCTTCTCCAGCTCTTTTATCCTTTCCTTGAGAGTTTTTATTTCTCTCCCTTTATCAGCCACATTCTGCTTTGATTTATCATATTTCTCATTTAGCTTGGCCAACTCATCCTTGGCTCCATTCAGTTTTATCATCTGGGCTTCTAGTGCCTGGACCTCATTCAACAGTTTCTGCATGTCCAGGCTCGGAGCCTGCTCTGTAGACGGTGCTGCTGCTGATGTAGATGGTGTTGCTGCTGATGTAGATGGTGTTGCTACGTCTGTGTGAGGACGAGTGATCTTTGGAGGCTCCTCAAGGTTAATAACCTCTGGAGGGGGCTGAGAAGTCTGGCCTCCCTCTTTCTGTTGTAGGGCTGCCTGTAGTGCAGCCTCAGTGTCTTCCAGCTTCCCTTCTATCTGGACTAGTTGCTTGTGCAGTGCTACCAGCAATGTAGCTATCTCTTGTTCTTGCTTCTGCTGAGCAACCTCATCTGTTTGGGGGTGAATGGTTATTGGGAGCTTCACCTTCTTTCTCAGGGCTGCCAGGTCTGTGTCCCTTATTTTCAGTAGTGATTGTATGGCTTTGGGATCCTTTGGGTCATGCCCTAGCTCTATAATTATATCTTCCAAAGACTTGATCCTGTTGTCTTTGGCCAAGGAGGATGCTTTCTCCAACTCCAGTTGGGCAGCTGTATTGTTTAGGCTGTTTTCCAGCCTTTTTGCCAACATTGTTTTGTCTGCCAATGTTGCATAGACCATTTCACCTCTTTGCTTATGAGGTTCTATCTAGTCCATAGGGTGAATGTCTTTTGTAAGAACCTCCAGGTTGGTTCTTATGTAATCTGCAGCTAACTGCGGCTGCACCGTGGTGGGCCTGAAATGACTCATGGTCATTTTTCCTTCTGCAATGTCATAGGCAGCCATGAGCCTCTGCTGATTTGTGGGGGCCATCTTTAGCAACTGATTGTAGAATTGGAGCCTAAGTGGCTCATTTCTCCTCTTGATATCGATGAATTGTTGCTTGATGCCTACCTCTGCTTTTCTTTGATGGCTTGAGGAGCTGACCTCTCCTCCAAGATTTCTCTCTTGTTCCTGCTGAAAGGAACTCGCTGACACCTCCATGCTTGGTGGGCCCATTATCACCGATTGCCCCATAAGCATTTCTTCTTCAGAGAGGGGATTTAATCTCTGCCTTTTCTCCCCTTGATTTGTGGACGTTGTAAGGGGAGTCTCCTGCTCTCTATCCCTCTTCTTTCCTTTTTCCACCTTTTGTGGAGTTTGGAGCACTAAAGTCTCCACCATCTTCTCTTGCCCAGAAGGCATGTTCTGTTCAGCCTGTTGCTTAATAGGTGTTGGGGCCTCAGCCATTTGTTCTTGCTACATAGGCTGCCCCTCTTCTTGAGGCTCTTCTTGATGTTCTTGTTGTTGTTCTTGTTGTTGTTCTTGTTGTTGTTCAACCTCCTTCTCTACTTGCTGCTCTATTTGTTGCTGTGTTCTAGGAGGTGATTGTTCCTGCTCCACCTGCTTGCCCTTGTCTTTATTTGTTTCCTGTTGGGCACTTCCGGCTACTTGCTGCTGGGCTGTGGAAGATGAGGCAGCTGCTCCAATTTGCCTCTAACAGGAGGAAGAAACCTACCCACAATGTTCCAAGTCATCCTCTTTCTCAATATTGCTAGTTTCTCTTCTTAGCATTTCTTCTTTGCTAATTGGCTCTTCTAATGTGCCTTATTCCCAGCTTAGGGCATTGGCATACTTCTCAACATAAGGGATTTTCACATGGACATAGCCACCCAATTTATACTTTATTCTCCTAAGGGAAATGAAGTGATTAAGGTCATAAGGCACCCACTTGAAACTGGTCTGAAGTCTGAGGGTCTCTAGAATCCTATCAGCTTCCTTCCACCCTTCTTCCTTCTTATTGTACAAAAAGGGACCCAGCTGATTTCTTACTTTTAGCTGCACCGTCTTGTTTTTAGCTTGGAAATGGACAAAGTCTGCATTTCCAAACTGCCTGAAGTACTCTAGGGAAAAGAGTCTCATAGGGACATATTTTGGCAACCTATAGGGACCCAACTCACAACCATATACTCTGATTAGTGTATGGTGTTGGTAGAAGTACCAATCACCAATGTTGTATGCCTTTGAGAGTTGAAGGATTCTCTCCATTTCATCTGTCAATCTTGGGGGAGGGACACCCAACAACAAGATCATAGCTGGATGAATGAATAGATTAATAAATTCACAGTAGGTGTAGGGTGAATAAGGCAGAAGATGGCAAACTGAAGTCCAAAACACAACTGACCTTCGGCGTCCCTGGGCATCTAGATTCTTTAGAGGGATAGGGAAGGCATTAGGCTGATAGAATAAGAATAAATGATATATGTACCTGGTGTACTTAAACACCTTTTCCCTCTCCAGATTCATTAATTTCTCATGAATCTTATTGGCAATAAAAGTAGCAAAGTCATAATGTACAGCAGGAGGCATCCTTGGGGAGAAAATGGACAGCATTGCTATGATGGTTTCATCCACATCCTCATATGTCCCATAACCCAGGATGTAACTGATCAAATCTACCATCATTTTCCCCAGCTCATTGAGATATGGATATGGTATGGGAAGGGAAGCAATCATAGATTGATATTCAGGCTGAATAAACAACTGGTTAACCCTGGAAATCTGCTCCCTGGACAAGTTTCCCCCTTTTGTTATCAGGTCCTGGAGGGAGAGAGGAGTCAGGGGCTTTGTAGTATGAAAGTGCAGCATTTCATTGATAGTCTCAGGGTTGATATGGAATAGTACTGAGCCTGAGGGGCTGAGGACAGCTCTTTGGCCGGGATCATAATTTGACATGCATTGTTTTACCAAGTTTGGTAGCACATTAACTTGAGGGAGGTTGTAAATGAGTATGTGGGAATCCCAAATTCCCAAGGTGTCAGTCCCATTGAGATGTTGGGCCTTTAATTCATTCATCAGCTGAATATTGAACTTAGCTGTCATGGGCATGGAGTCTAACATCTGGTAATATTTATCACCTAGGGCTTTCCACTCTAGCTCTCTGTGTGGGGCATTCAGAGGTTGAATATTTAGGACTATTGGTGGCGTCTCCATGGCTAAGTAGTGGTTATGACTTGGTGCTGAACTGTTTTTAGCGGGCAGGAGACCACAAAGGGTTAATTTTGCAGAGGTAAAAAGGGTAATGAGGTGTGATAATAGCGCAAAATGCTTAACAAGAGTAATTTTGATAGTTTGCAGGAGTAGACAACTCAGTTTTCCTGGTGAATTATGTTGTTTTAGGTCTACAGTCCACGAATGCGCGGACAAAAATGGGAATTTGGGGAAGGGTAGATGTATGTAGGTTCAGTAGGTGAACTTAGACCCTGCAATTGTGGGGAATGCTAGTTTTCCCAGGAATTTAATGGTAAAAACAGGTTTGTTTTACTCCTGTGAATTCAGTTTTGGAGAAACATGGACGTAACTTAGCTCTGAAAGGATGCACTGGGTAATTACCTGGTGAATTGCCGGTAATGGTGACAAGTGCAGGTGGGTTGTAGGCGGCAACGCTCTTCAGGACGATTTCAGCAGGTTGGCAGCAGTGGACGTAATTCTCATGCAGAGGAGAGCAGTGGTTGTTTCAGTGAGAAAATGAGAAAAACGCGAAAAAATGGCCAAATATGGACTTTTGGCTCATTGGCGCTCTTTTTGGATGACGTCATCAGGTGGGGTCAGGGTCGGGTGACGTCAGCATGACGTCATGGGTTGACGTGGCAGTCTGTGAGTGGTCCACGGGGATTACACAGGTGGCGGCCACGTAGGAGCTCGGGCGGTTGGGGATGCTGATAGGGCGCCAAGCGGACGTGACGTGGGTGGGTCGTGGCGCTGGCGTGGACAAGTGGTTTAACAAAGTGGTAAGCGGGTTTTCTCTGAGCGCCCTCTATACGGTCGCGGTTTTGTCAGAGGGCGCTCCGAGAGAGTCTAGGGGGTGACGCGTGGCGGAGGCCTGACGTCACCCTCTGAAAGTTTCTCGGAAGGTATCCTTCGGACGCTGATGCTCGTCCGATGCGATGTGGGCCGTCGGATGGGAGGGCCCAGATCCGACGGTTGATGGAGCGATAAGGTGCGCGGGCAATATTCGACGGCGGGGAGAATTAAATATTATTTTCTTTCGAAAATCGCGCCTGGCAAAAACTTTGGAAAAGTGGGTTTTCCTGGTTGTTTTCAGCATTTGCGGGTTAAATGGGTTTTACAAAGGTTTATAATCAAAGCGGGTTTAAGGCTATTAACCCGAGCAAATCTCGGATTAATCCCTAGGATTAATTCTTTGGCGCTCTGTGGGTTGCGCTCAAATGTTTTTCAGCGCATGAAGACATTCAAAATCACACCTAGAGCTATAATGCTCGGGAGCGGGGATACTTAGATTTTTTGGGTTTTTTGCAAGTTTTACATAGTAATAGGGGAATTAGGGGGTATGGGGAGTTAGATAGTAATAAGTTAGTAGTTAATATGAATGAAAGAGGTGGATGGGGGGGGAATACTGAGTTTGTATGAAATTAACTTAGTCTTTTTAGGAAGTAGATCAAAATGAAAGGAATTTTGCACAAGAAATGTGGCTATTAAAGAAACTAGAACCAACAAAATACTTTGATTTTCTTTGTGAAGCTGGGTGGCATAGGGATGTTAGTCATGAAGGTGATGGGGAAAACTGGAAGTTAGACATGCTTCATTAAGTTGTTGTAACACTGCTGTGAATAGAACATCTGCACTGGCATCATGTTTTTACCTTTCCTTTAGGTCAGTGAAATGCCACAAACCATGCTTTCTGCAACCCCATCTACCTACCCACTCTATAGCCTAGCATTTTTTTGTTACTCCAAGGAGGGTGCACTTAGATTTTCAAACCCTTTTGTGCCTTTTTCTTTTCCTTTGGCTTTCTTTTGATTTTCTATCTAAAGCTACCCTTATTGCTTCCAAGGCCCCAGATTAAGTAGTTGGGAACCTTCTTTCACTACCTATCTACTTTACCTGCCAAGATTGAGCTGTTTGGGCAGGTTTCTTTCTCTAATCTACAACAAAAATTGAAACATGGCATGACCCAGCTTAGGCTATTGGATCACCCATCCAGAAGTAGGGCAGCATTAACCAAACAAGTATATTTCTTCCCCAAGAATATGAGATTTTTGCATCACCAAAGTAGATCATATTGGCATTTCCCTTGCCAATCGTGAAAAATGAAACCTATTGGTATAGGTAGCTAACACCTGCATGATTTTTTCATTGTCTTCTTTGCAACTCCTTATTTCTTCCTTCAAGCTTCTTAATGTGTATGCCAAGTCAGAAGAGTGCCCCAAACCACATTGACCATCTGATGCATACGAAGATTCAATGTAGTCTACCACCTTGCTAGCCATTTGATCTCTTTCCTACAAGGCATACTATGTCAACTAAACCAAATCACCATAAATCAATGTACCTTAGCATAAATCAGGGAGGATATCTTGTCTACAAGATCATTAAATCGGGGTGATGGATGTACAACATAACCATAATAACATATAGACATATATCAATAAGTGCATCAATGCATAACCATCATACTAACTATGGTATAGTCATCAATGCAAGGCCATATCTATAGGTTTTAACCCCATACAGAAATTACCTGCATACAAATTCTAAAAATAGAAAATAAACAATGGTGAGAGCATAACATGCAAAACAAATATACACAGAGCTTTCCCCTGGATCCCAAAACCGGGACTACCAAATTTATTTTCATTATGTTCCTTTCAATGTTACAATACATATATATACATGCTAAAGCATCCATAAACTCCAATCCATAAACCCTAGATTAGAACATAACCGTAGTTCCCTCGACCGGATGTACAAAATACCATGGACTGAAAACCATCACACCCAAAACCATGTGCGAAATCCATGCAAAAAACCATAGGTAGGTCTACCCAGCTAATATAGGGTCCAAATGTTTTTTCCTAGGGCGCTGCCTTAGACCCTGTGCAGGGGGGCTACTATCACCCTACTTACCCCCCAACAGGGGAGGTAGAACCCCACCCCCCCCCAACAACAACTGATGCAACATACAGGGGGGACTAACACCCCCATGTAACCCCCCCGCATGTGGGTTAGTCACGGAAATAATATAACACAACCCAACAATATCAACAATGCATGTTATGACCTCATGCATGACAACCACCATTAATCTTGTATACACATGGCCTCATGCAACTATCCACCTGCATAACCAATGCCTAATCAACTACACATACGCATAACCACATACGCATAATTGTATCCTTGTAATCAACCTACAAGACTGATGCATGTAATCAAATAACCAATAATGCAACCCAAGGTACAAGGATGTAATCAAGCTACATATAATTGTATAACTAGTCATATACTCATGATGATGCATTCCATAAAATCGACATCAAATTCCTTGTGATAATATTACTACTACCATGATCAATATGATGCAGTGCAATAAGCACATGGAATTCAAATGTAAGAACCACACACGCAACTGACACGCATGCATGACCAACACATTCACCCATATTTGTAGTGCCAAATATGACCCAAAGATAGCGTAACCATGCTCTGATACCAATCTGTAACACCCCCTCCCAAGTCTACCCAAAGTAACCATGCCAGCTGGTGTAAACATGAGGAGAGATGCTACTACAATCAGATTAGACTTCCTATGTCACCTAATCGATGGAACATCACCTATAGTCATCCAACATCATCAACAAAACCCTCAAGAGACAAGTTAGCTTCTTAGATAGTCTGTCTCTGGGTCCCACTGCTATTCTATAGCTCTTAGGCCATAGTCACTCTAATGCTGTAGGAAAATGAGTGGCCAAAAACCCAAATTCGCTCTCACAGGACTACCTGCCAGCAACTGTGGACCAAAATTGATAGTTTTGTGCCAGCAATTTCAGGATTTAAGCCACTTTTCTAGCCTATAATCTTGTCCTCTACCCAGAACTTGTTGTAACTTTCATAATTCATTAGAAACATGATAACGATGTTGATCAATCAAAAATCACCCTCAGGACTAGGCTTGATCATCCCCAAGAAGGATTGACATTCTTTCAAACACTTGGCATCAATGAAACCTACAAGTGTAAGATACAAGATAGAGCATAAGCAACAAAAACAACTTATGAAACATAACCATAAGGATCACCTCCTACTCCATTGAATTAATACATCATTAATTAGGTCTTGCATCCATCCATTTAACATTTACAAGTAAATACATGAAATAACCATGACATGAACCAGTTATTCAACAATGCTTATAACCAGCATAACACCATATAAATATCAAAGATATGACAACCATTAAATCCAATTATAAATTGGTGCAAAAGTAAGATAACTTAGATTTTATTAATCATAGGAAAATCTGACCAGGTTCGAGACTTCCATGTACCACTCGACCCTAGACATGGCTGAACCAAATCTCTCTTTCAACCGGTCACCCCCATGCCATATTCCAAGCATGAATGCGAGATCTCATAGAATAACCAATCGAAGAACAACCAAGGGAATCTAGAGGTTAAACCACCTCTACCCTCATCAAACCGTGATCACACCAAAATTGTGCTCTGATCACAATCAAATAGAACTTGGAATTCCCTCTTGAATACATCACTATCCTTGAGGAATTTTTTGTCTCCTTGTCTCTCAGGCTTTACCACAATCCAAACCGGATCACTATGCCCTAAACCGAGACCAGTCTCTCAAGCTTTACCACAATCCAAATCTGGATCACTAGACCCTAAACCGAGACTCATCCCTTAGGATTTACCATGTATCCACTCAAAACTAGTCAACTGATTCCTAGGCCTTTGGGAATGGAACTTGAGACCACCTCCACCTCAGATTCTGAAATCCATCCAAAAATTCCAAAGATCAAAAGCTGAAATAAACATCCCAACATATCATGGCATCCAGGAAAAGGCTAGGTTAAGTTGAAATCCATTTTCATAACCCAGCAAGACCATGCCACCGACAACAAGAGAACCATACATTAACATGCAAATCCATGCATGTCCAAACCAACTAGGAAATCACACATGCAAAAGGTTACGTGCAAGTATTCCAGATGTTGGGAGCGGGATCCCCCAAGGGCAGTTTTGGGGCTAAAAGCCCAAGTTTAAGTCATTTTTTGTAATATTTTTGTAAATACTCTGCAATTTGTGGTGGCGGAGTGCGAAGGTGTTATGTGTCATAAAGGGTAGTCCACCCTTAGTTTTGTAAAAGAAAAGTCAGCTATAAGAAAACTACCCATGGTCCGCGGACCATGGGATTGTACAAAAGGAGCTAAGCTCTAAGTAGTTTAAAAAAAAGATAGACAATGACAGATGTTGTAATGGAATCATAGCTTTAGAGCAAGAAGTCTAAGTCTTGGGTTGTAGCGTAGGTAAAGGCTCTATAGTTGAGTGCATAGAGGCCTAGGGTAGAAGTCTGCAGTTGAGTGTGCGGACCCCTGCTGCTGTGTGCACAGGGCGGACAAAGTTTGTAACCACTTGGGATATATTAATAAAGAGAGATATTCAACAATTTTTTGTCTCTGTTCTGTTGATGCATCTTGATATGTTATGTATGAATTTTATTTATTATGATTATATGGTGTGTGAATGAATGCAATTACATTGAATAACTGAATGCATATATGAATATCTTTTTACGTGGGGATAACTATAATTGTTTGATAAGATAAGAAAGGCACTTAGATTAATTGGGGAATTTGTATGGCATGCTTCCATGGTATCGCGAAAGTACTTGAGTAGTAGGCTCAAGCTACATGAAGGACAATCGTATCCTTTCATGGAGGTATTGAAGAACAAAACATAGGGTTTGTCTTGCAAGCCCTAGAGTGAAGAAACCTGTGCAAAGGCAGTGATAGAGGGAATTAAACAACATCATTGCCATCTTAGGGTGTGCAAACTTGGTTCCAGCATCCCCCCATACTTCTTCGGGTGAGACTTTAGTCTGTGCTCAGTGGGCTAATTCCGAAAGGGCCAGTAGTGTAGGGATTTGTTTGGATAATTAACACTAAACCTGGGTCAGGTCCCCATTAAGCCAACAAATGGTTATGTTGCTAGGAATGGAATCTGCATGAGAGATGTGTGATCTTGTATCATTGGAATCCAACCAAGAAGGATACTGGAGACTAGTTGGATATAAAGATCCATGAATTCGCGACACAAGAGAAAATAAATCCACAACTGACAAAGGAATAGTGGTTGGACAGATACATGTATACAAAGATCCACGAGATATTTTTCTGCTCCTACCCTATTGAGCTATACGAGTGGATCACGAAGCTAGTAGATAGCCAAGGAAGGTGGAAACTTAACGGTCCTATTGTGTGGACCTCAGAGCTAGTGTGAAGGTTGGAAGCATCAGAGGATAAGATCGCCCATGCTATCGATCATTGGCTCGATTGCATCTTAGGGGGATTTGTGACTGAATTCACGGTCGACACCTCAGTCAACTGTAGCGAGGTAGAGCGACACTTTTTCAAAGGACCCCAAGGTAAGTACATGATATCCTTGAATACTTGGATTAAAATGCTATTGTGCGAAAAACAAGTCATGGAGCTACCTTGATGTTCGGAACTACACAAATCAGAAAAAATTATAAGAATGAAGGACAAAAGGGTTTGGAGTGTAATCCATTGACTTCACCTCCGCGAGGTGACGAGGAAGGGATAGGGAAGGTTTCTCTGTGAAGTGCTATTCAGTTAATAAGATAAGGATTCCTGCAAATACCACCTCCATCTTCACCACCATCACCTTTGACTTCACCCGTACCACCTCCACCTCCACCGCAGTTCAGTATGGCAAACGCAGTAAAGTTTCCTTTGTTCAAAGGCTTGAGAAATGAGGATCTAGACCAATTCTGGTTCGTTGTGAAAGCTATATGGGAAGCATAAGGTGTTACAGATCATCATATAAAGAAGGCGACATTGGTTAGTGCCCTGCAAGATCATGCACTAACCTGGTATATCAAGTACTCAAATGATAACCCAAATGTTGGAGTGGCAAACATCCAGACAAAACTAAATAGGGAACTTAGTAGGCCTAAATCAGAGGCGTAGTTGATTATGGGATTCAAAGAGATCATGATGCAACTAGGAAAGATGCCTTGGGAACTATAGCAGAGGCTAAAATGTGCAATCTATGAAGCCAACATGAATTTGATATATGGACAGCATTGCAAGTGGTTTGTGGCCCTGCTACTACCACACTTAAGGAGTGCGATGTCACAACAAAAGATAACAACTTAAGCTGAGTCCTTGGAGATTTCCATGAGACTACATGAAACTTCAATGCAAGATCCTAATCTAGGAGTTCAGCAAATCCATGTGCAGCTGAATAATCTATGCCTTGAGATGCACAGTCTAAAGCAGGACATGACAATTCGACCAAAGGTACGCAAGGAAGTCTGGTGCCTAAAATGTAAGAGTGAGGGTCATGACAAAGACCATTTCCTAGTCCTTGTGAACTATATTGTAGGAGGAGAACCGATGCCTTTAAGTCCAGAAGTTCAAGCAGGACCTAGCGCGGGGCTGCATTATGGTGCGCTATCTATCAGGTAATAGGAAAACATGCAACAAATAACTGCCATATGCTGCAGAAGTATGTACAGACACCGCAACAACTGTTCTGCAAATTTTGTAGATCAGTAGGGCATGATGAGCGTAATTGTAGGAGTTATGAATTGGTGATCGATAGAACTCCCACCTATAGAGTTCAGGGCAAAACGCAGCCCCCTGACCAGAGCACAGGGATGGTGCAGACAGGATTTCAAGGGTACGGACGAGGCCGAGGTGAAGGAGGACCTAGCAGAGGTCGAGGATAGTTTATCTTCTATAATTGCAGGGGACCAGGACACTATGCCTGGAATTGCATTAACCCAGCACGTCCGTCATGCAAGTATTGCATGCTATTTGATCATGAAATGAAAGAATGTCCGATGCTGATAGCTAGGATATGTGACAAAGGGGTGCTACCACCTCCACCGACTTAGAACCTGCACATGATGAGGTCTGAGCTATGTGAAGAAGATCAAAATGTAAATATAGTGCTCAGAAGTGGAATCGCAACGGGAGATGACAAAGGGAAATAACTAGAAGACAGTGTGTGGGTTCACAAAGCTCTGAGAAAGGAGGCTAAGTTCGATTTGGAGCATGCACATGTAACCTTCATGGAAGTTAAGAAGAGCTTCACTGAGGCCTCCAATTCAGGAAGCAAGGATAAGCTTGAGTAAGAGATGGATCCCTCTATGCTCACAACTTTCCTGGAAACCTGTATGAAGTTACTGCGCGATAGTAAGGTTGTGAAAGGGTTACAATAAATCATCAATAGATGCGTTGGAACCGTGCTAAGTGAGCCATGCATAGTACGAAAGATTGGCAAGCACAAAAAAAGGACGGGAGATGAGACTGACCATGCAGATAGGAGAGTATGAAATGGATAGGTCATTCTGGAGCTGGGGTCAGATGCGAATGTCTTACCAAAATAGACTTGGGAATAAATGGGGAGACCTGCACTGCAATGGTATCCAATTCAACTAAGGATTGCGAATCAATAGAAAATCATCCCCATGGGGCGGCTGCAGGGGGAGACCATGGATATTGAGGGAGCGAGCGCACTTGGTGACTTTGAAGTAATAGAGATAGTGGATGACAGCAATCCCTATCCTACGCTCCTGGGAATTGACTGGGCTACTAATATGAATGGGGTAAACAATTTGAAGGAGCGAAATATGATCTTTAAGAAGAAACCTCTGCACGTAATAGTAACCCTTGATCCCATTGAATGATCGCGCTACATTGAACCTACCCACGATTATGAGAGTGATGACAACGTATAGTATATCTATAAGATAACATCACGAGACCAAGATTGGGTGAATCCCATTGCGGATGGACAAATTACATGGGATCACAAGAGTTACTGCACTTCGGACTTCGACGAAGAAATATAACTCTGGTAGAATCGGTTACATGAAGTAGCTACACTGAATTGCAACATGATGACCCGGTCACTACACTGTGTGTCATCAGAGGTAAGAAATATGCTTACTTATGATGGTTTGAATGAGGTAGATATCTTTTTGGATGCATTTGAAGTGGAGGTACCAGAAAATCAACATTTCTAGGCCTTGGACTGGGCACTGCGCGCTATGCCCGCAAGATGGTGGGGTACGCACAAGGGAAGCTTTGACGATTGGTGCGAATGAGGAGGATGATGAGAACATGATTTGGGAAGCCTAAGCTACGACTGATAGACATGTATGATGGGAAAAATGATCCACGTGCACATCTGGCCAAATGGACCCAAGCTTATGGAGAAAAGCCCCAACCTGAGTGGGTGCACCTGTTCTATCATACCCTGGATGCTATCCCAATGAATTGGTATATAGAAATATAGCTTTACCATGGGACAAGCGAATGGGATATCCTGTGTAAAGGATTCATGATGACCTTCAATTTTGAGGATGGGTTTGACAATATTGATGAAGCGCTACAAGAGGTGAAAGAAACTATCTTTAGGATAACGCAAGATCCTTTAGACCTGGCTTAGTCTGAATGGGCTACTCAGCTGAGCTGTGCACTAGATTGCTATAATATAACTGCTAAAGAAGAGGACAAGGATCCACGGAGGATTAACATTCTAGAAACAGAAGGTCATCGTAAGGTTCAAGGACCATAGATTGAGAATCCTAATATAACCACGCCGCTGAAAACAAAACAAGTAAACATTGGTACGGAGGCAGAACCCAAATTTGTGAAGATTGGAGAGTACTGGGACGACACGACGGTGGAAAATATTGTTGAATTGCTTCGCGAATACCAAGACTTATTCCCTACCATGTTTACGGATCTGAAAGGAATAATAAAGGACCTAGGAATGATGAAGATCATGTTAAAGCCCGACATGAAGCCAGTTAAGCAAAGGCCTTACCGTCTCAATTTGAAATATAAGGAGAAGGTCCACTTAGAGCTAGACAAGATGCTCGCAATAGGCATCATTGAGCCTGTGGAAGAATCTGATTGGGTAAGCCCAATAGTGGTGCAAGAGAAGAAGCAGAAGGATGAGATAAGGATATGTGTGGATCTCAAATAATTGAATGATGCTTGTGCGCATGATCCTTTCCTGACTCCATTCATAGATGAAGTGTTGGACAATGTAGGTAGCCAGGATGCATATTCCTTCACTGATCGGTTCTCTTGATACAACCAAATCAAAATTGCACCGAAGGATAGGAGTAAAACAACCTTCGAAACTGAGTGGGGTTGTTTTCAATACATTGTAATGCCATTTGGATTGAAGAATGCGCCTACAATATTTTTGCTTGTGGTTGTTGTGACATTCAAGGAATTTAGTCATAAGTTCCTGGAGGTATATTTTGATGAGTGGACTATATTTGGGTTGGTTAAGCGCCATGTAGAAAGCTTGTGCTTGATGATGGATACCTTTTGAAGATACCAGACCGCGCTTAATCTCAAAAAGTGTCTGTTTTATGTTCCTTTTCGAAGCCTATTCGGCCATGTGGTTTGCAGACAAGGACTGATGGTCGACCCTGTGAAGATCGCGGTGATATTGAACTTGGAAGCATTGAGGAGTGTGAAACAGCTGCGTGCTACTCTCGGAAATTCGAGATATTACAGAAAGTTTATCAAAAGTTATGCCCAAATCACCACACCTATGGAGAAATTGTTAAAAGAGGATGTCACGTTCTGCTAGAACGATGATTATAAGAAGAGCTTGGACATATTGAAAGAAAATATGGTTACTGCATCGATTCTAGTCTTGCTGGACTGGAAGGAATAGTTTCATGTACATGTCGATGCGTCATGTGTAGCACTGGGAGCAGTACTAACATAAGCTAGTGGAGAAGGCTTGGACCATCCTATCGTGTTCGCAAGCCGTAGGTTATCCAAAGTAGAGAAGAACTATTCCACCACTAAGCGCGAAGGGTTAGCTATGGTGTATGCACTCCAGAAGTATCGGCACTACTTTCTAGGAGGCCATTTTAAGATGTATACGGATCACTCTGCACTAAAGTACTTGGTCAATAAGCCTATGTTGGGGGGAGAATCTGCAGATGGCTCTTATTGTTCCAGAAGTACTAGTTTGAAGTTATCGTGAAGCCTGGATGATTGAACGTGGGACCTGATAATCTATTGCACATCGAAACAGGGGAGGAAGCTACTAACTTGGAAGAGGAATTGCCCGACATGTAGCTATTTGCAGTGTGTGTTGCGGATGGTCACTTTGAGGATATAATACACTACTTAACAACAGGAACTGCGCCGGAAGGATACACTATCCAATAAAAGAAGTAATTAGTGGTGCGCATGGAAGATTTTCCTGACATTGTTGGGCATCTATACAAAATGGGGACTAATGAGATATTGTGACAGTATGTACTTGAGTTTGAAAGAAGCAGCATCCTCACGGACACTCATTGGGGTGTCGTGGGAGGAAATTATGCAGGGAGAGCAACTGCGCAGAAGATTCTACACGCAGGGTTGTGGTGGCCAACCCTTCATCAGGATTCTAAAGCATATTGCAAAGCGTGTGATGTATTTCAAAGAATGGGTAGGCCATCATGGAAATATGAAATTCCTTTGAATCTGTAAATGATGTTGCAACCCTTCGAGAAGTGGGTAATAGATTTTGTAGGACCCATTCAGCCACAAGGAAGACTGGAGCAAGGTACATTATCACTACAACGAAGTATTTCACTCATTGGGTAGAAGCACAACCAGTGAAGGATTGCATGGGCGTGATGGCTACGAAGTTCCTATTTGAGCATGTATTGATGCGATTTGGATGTCCAAAGATCTTGATGAGTGATCTTGGTACGCACTTCCTAAATGAGACGATTAATGCACTAATGGAGAAATTTCAGGTATATCACCAGAAGAGCACACCTTATCACCCACAGGCTCATTAAATAGTGGAGGCATTCAACAAAGTGCTCGAAAATGTGTTGACCAAGGTTTCCAATGCTTACCGAAGTGATTGGGACCTATGCATACCTGCAATACTGTGGGCTTATCGAACGACATGCAAGAAGTTGACTGGACAAACCCCTTTTAGGCTTGTCTATGGTGTGGAAGCGTAATGCCTATGGAATACATTATACCTATTCTGCGCATAGCACTACTCACAGATATGATGGATCGTAGAGCCTTAGAGGAGAGGCTCGTGTAGTTGGATGAGCTCGAAGAAGAAATACTTTTGGATGGATTTCACCAACAAGTCTAAAAGTAGCATGAAAAGGCATGGCGTGATCGACACATCAAGTTGCGCACATTTAAGGTAAATGACCTAGTTTTGTTATATGATAGTAAGTTTGATAAATTTCCAAGGAAATTCAGGATGCACTGGCTAGGGCCTTATGTTATTAAGGAGATTACTGACGGAGGAGCAGTATAGCTGGTCAAGTTAAATGGAGAACCCCTCCCAGGAAAGGTGAATGGTAGTTGCTTGAGGCCATACATTGTTGGTCCAGTCATGTGACTAAATGAAAGAAGCATAGCCTTAGTGCTCTAGGAAACTGAAAGGAGGTGCGGAACTATAAACTACACTTCCCGATTTAGGGAGCTGTGCAATTGGACGATGGCTTGAAGTAAGGATGTGCCACTAGGTCCACAGTAGCATGGAGGGAGCTACACTACCCAATGAGAAATTATGCAGGTTGGCTGGAAAGTGACCGCTAAAGTCATTGTTCATGAAAATACGGCAGAAGTGAGGCCAAATGGAGCGGGCAACTGACACTTAAGATGAAATTTATGGCTTAGATCCTTGAAAATATGCTGCCAATCTAAATTAATGAACTGATTTTGGGGGGAACGGTTGGATTTGAATTCAAAATGCCCTATAAATTTCAAGTGGCTGTCTAGCAAAAAACACTTGGCATTCTGAGAATTGAGTTGTTGCGCTCTCTAGTGCACATGAGCTGTGAATTCTTTCAAGAGATAGTAGCAACTCCGGTGTTTGAACAATTGTCAAAGGAGACACAAGCACTAGTGAATAGCGTCATGTCAACATGCGTAGGAGATATGGACACTGAAGGAGTGGCCATCGAGGAGAATGTGTAAGAGGTTGATATGGGGTTGGAGTAGCTATCTTGGAAGTGGCCGAAGTACTGGCAGAGGTCCCTAAATCTCTAAAAACACCAAGACTGAAGCCAACCCCAACCAAGGGGACTATGAAAGACAAGAAGGGAAAACAGCCAGCCATACCAATGTGTGTGTCACCAAGATGGAACCCACCAAAGCCCACTACCCAGGAGAAAGGCAAAGCTATAAACCTAGAAGGAGAGGAGGAGGATATCGAAGACATCCCCATGGACGACGAGGATGTGGGAGTGGAAATAGAGGAGGTTGAAGCCCAAGGTGTGGACCCTATTACACGGTTGTCATAGTATGTCCCTCTGCAGAAGCCTAAGCCTGAGGTCCCAAAGGACATTGATGAAAGTAAGACCCCCCTACAAACTCCTTTGCTATCAGATGAAATCACTTTTGATGGTCCGCTTTTGGCACAGGTGCCCATATTGAAGCTCGAAGACTGGGACTTAGTTGACCATGAGAAGTTCCCGCACCTAGCAAACTCCAATAGTACTATGATGAAGTTAAGGGCACAGCGCGAAAAGTCACGCTGACCCAGAGTTAGCTAAGCTGCAGGAAGCCAAGCAGCTAAAGGAACAAGTGGATGCACTGTTACACAAGGAAGTAGTGCTGAAGGCATGACTCAAGCCCTGGCTAGAGTAAGTGTACGCAGTCACAGGAAACATTGAAGGCAATATTGCAACTCTACAAGCGATGAAACAACTTCAAGTTCATAGCATAGGGGCAGTAACCGAGAAAACAATTGAAGATGCGAAGCAGGAAGCAGTTCAGTGCACAACCGAAGTTACGGTCATCAAGGTCGATCTGAATGGCCTTCGCACAAAGATCTCCACACCTACTGAGTGACTCAAGGGTGAGTCACGATGTTTGTGTTGGGGGCCTGTTGGGAGCAGGATGCCCCAAGGGCAGTTTTGGGGCTAAAAGCCAAGGTTTAAGTCAATTTTTGTAATATTATTGTAAAGAGTCCACAATTTGTGGTTGTAGAGTGCGAAGGTGTTATGTGGCATAAATGGTAGTCCGCCATTAGTTTTGTAAAAGTAAAGTTGGCTGTAAGAGAACTACCCATGGTCTGCGAACCATGGGATTGTATAAAAAGAGCTAAGCTCTAAGTAGTTTAAAAGAAAGATAGACAATGATGGATGATGTAATAGAATCATAGCTTTAGAGAAAGAAGTCTAAGTCTTCGGTTTTGGCATAGGTAAAGGCTCTGTAGCTGAGTGTGCATAGGCCTAGGGTAGAAGTTTGCACCTAAGTGCACAGACCCTTGTAGCTATGTGTGTAGGGCGGACAAAGTTTGTAACCAATTGGGAGATATTAATAAAGAGAGATATTTTGCAATTTCTATCTTTGTTCTGTTGATGTATCTTGATATGTTATGTATGAATTTTCTTTATTATGCTTACATGGTTCACGAATGAATGAAATTACATTGAATAACTAAATGCATGTATGAATATCTGTTTACGCAGGGATAACTATAATTTTTTGATAAGATAAGAAAGGCACTTAGATTAATTGGGGAATTTGTACGACATGCTTCCATAGTCATGCGAAAATACCTGAGTAGTAGGCTTGGGATACATGAAGGATGATCCTATCCTTTCATAGTATTGAAGAACGAAACACATGGTTTGTCTTGCAATCCCTAGAGTGAAGAAACCTACGCGAAGGGAGGGATAGAGGGAATTAGACGACATCACGACCATCTCAGGGTGTGGAAACTTGGTTCCAGCATCCCCCCATACTTCTTCAGTTGAAACTTCAGTCAGCACTCTGCAGGCTGATGCTGAAATGGTTAGTAGTGTAGGGATTTGTTTGGCTATTTAACACTGAACCTAGTTCAGGCCCCATCAAGCCAACACCCGCTGAATTTGCTTGCTCGTACTTTCCTTTCCTCGATCCTTGCTTTCTTTTCCTTTCCTTTGCTTGCTTTTCCTTTCCTTGCTCCAAGAAAACTCTAAGTGTCCAAGGGTGTGTGTGTGTGTGAGAGAGAGAGAGAGAGAGATAGAAAGATAGAGACAATAATGAGAGAGTTGTAAACTTGAACTAAAAAAAGCCATGAACTGGTCCTTAGAAGCCTTTTTATGCATGAGGCCTCTAATTTCTTAATTTTCCATTATTTTCCTTCAATTTCCTCCTCACATGAAACCTATGACCTTTCACCTTAATTTTCTCCTAATTTCCTTTATTTTCATAAATAAATGTGCCAAAAATGAATTTTTGCCTTTTAATTCCTTTGCCTTAGTCTTTGCCAATTTTCCTTAGCCAGAACACACATCCAGTGATTCCCTCTAGGATATATTTTCCCATAATTTAGCTTGGAATATGTGTCCCTTGACTATGGTCTTATTTTACCTTCATTAACTTTTATTACATGAACTTTTCACTAGGGCTATTACAATTTTGTCTTCTTGTGAAGAAATCCTGAATATCCCTTGTCCAACTGATGTGCTACTTCCTACATAACCACCTTATTGGTCACATATCACGACATGAGATGTGGGGATATATGATAACTAAAACATCAGACATAAGTTCCCTTAGGTGCTGCAAACCATTCCGCGATATCTCATAGTGACTCCTTCACCTGATTAGTCATGCAAGGAGGATCGATTTCAAATATCATGTGGAATATAATTGCAAATAATTGCTCAGCTAATATGTCATATGTTCCTCTGAAGCTTGATTCTGACAATGCTCTATATTGAAAGTAAACTAGGAAATTGTCTCGAGGGGTCCAATTCCAATACATTCTTAGGAACACATTTTTTGCACAGATTCCATGTAAAAAACATAAACATATAGCATTTTGGGGCTTGGTTCACCCTCAAAGATGATTTTTCCTTCCCCACATGAAGTTACAACTCAAATGGAAATATATTTTCCCAATTGAAGACTTTACCATGAGTTACCATCATATTGAGCATATATATCTAGTTTTTCTCAAACACCACAACTTTCTTGCACCCATGCAACCGAAAACACATGGCTATTAGATACTGATATTCATGCTATGAGGATCTTAGTCATATAGATTGCAGATGGGAAATGGTGAAACTTAATACGCTCTTGACACCATAATTTGATAATTTCACTTGTCTCGAGGTCAGCCCACTAATGTAGAATTCATCATTTGCATATTTTGTGGACCTAAGCATATTGTAATACGTCTACATGTTTTCTCCATAATAAGTGGCTAGCTAACAACTCTCACTGTGAAACACAAGATGAGAGTCATACATATGTGTAATGATCCACCTAGTCACCTCTAGACAAGGGATGGCAAGGAATCTACATGTGATCCTATGCATCTTGGACTTCTTAATTTTGATGTATGCTTGCACATCTTCCAATTTCTCAACATTTCTTTTGCATGATTGTGTTGTTTATACCGCTCCATGTGACCTTAGTATAATTATCAATGAAGCATTTTGTGTCTGCATAAATGGGAATGGTTTCATGATTGTGTTCCTTGGTGCTTGCTTCTACGTCTTTTTTGGAGGCCACTTTACTGGGAGGAATGGCTGCAATAGATGATGAAAGGGAGACAATAGTTGTAGCTCAAACACCTGTTTGTGGAAACACATTCATAATGACAATATTAGCTTAATATAACCAAACTATGTAGCGATATCTCAAAAATAATGCAAAAAGTGTTACACAGCAATTTGTCACCGTCCCTGCTACCCCTCTCCCGCATCTTGGAGGACTCATTCCGGGACCTATGAGAAGTGACATGGCCTACAAACACTTGCATTTCATTCCCCTGAACATGAGATTTATTTTCCCTGAAGACATATCCTGCTAAAAAACCCTAAAAATAACTCTTTTTCCATTGGCGTGGTTCCATAGTGCAGCCCTCGCGCCAAGGGGGCAAATCCTCCAAAGAGGGCGCGCCAATTGGTGCTTTTTCATAAAGTCACATCCATGCCAACCATAATCAGAGGTGTTTTTTTAACAAATAAATGACGGAAGTTTCATCCTAACAAATTCCTGGACTGCTATCTATTTTGAGTTGGGTGGTTTGGCTACGGATTTCCATAGAGAGGAAGTGGTTTGCCACCTCTCATGGAAGCTTCCTTGATGATATGGCCAATCCCATAATTATTGGTTATGATCCCAACTCCCCTTGATCTCTAAAAGCTTGCCCATTTCCTTTGCAAGCTAGTTTTTTAGTTCCAGAGTTCCAGAGATTGAGAATTGCCAAATTTCCAAGAGCTTCATGCTGCAAGAGCCTTCTTGATTTCCATAAGGCCAAATCCAAGCAAGGAGATTATTGTCCAAGAACCAAAGAGAGATGCTTGTCCTTATTCCCGATAGGCTTTGCGAGACATGTGCTGCTGACTACCCGCCAAAGGAGAATCCAGCGTTAGAACTTTGGTTGTATTCCCCTTTGATCAATTATTAATGAACGACTATTGGTTATGGTTCCACTCTTGTTGTTAGTTGTGATGATGATGAGTTATGTCCTTTCTGACTGACATATAGTTGCATATGCTGGATTTTGTGCTTGTGTTTGTGTCATTTCTTGTATGTGTAGGTGTCCATTCATGGAGATCGTGAGGATTGTGATCTGCCGGAGTGGAGGAATGAGAGCACCACCTCTCCTTCAAACAATAGCGTTGGAATCCAGGTAGGCCTTTATCGCGAGTCTATTTATTTGCAATTAGGAACTTGCGCCATAGCGTTTGATGATTGTTGCTAGACCTGGTCTGGGCTAGTAGGGATCGCCTCTGTCCGCAGAGTGGATTTACCTCCTCAACAATTTGGCGACTCCACTGAGGAGCTTCTCTTGCCTTTTTGGTTGTTTCTTGATTTTTTACCTGCTTGGTCAGCCTTTTGGGTTGGATTCTTTTGCTGTTTCTTGCTTCTTGGTTTACCTGGTTATCATTGGCCTGGTTTTGGATTGCTTATTTTTCATTTTGGCATAACAAACTTGACTGGCGTGCTTTTTTGCATGACAGTCACGCCAATTGGCACTAGTTGTCAATATACCACCCACTTCAATCCTTAAAAGGCGCTAGTTTCAGCCTGATAGTCGCGCCAGGCCTGGGAACTGCTAAAGTTTGCTTGATTTTAAGCCTTCTGAGCTTGGTCTTTGTTTTGGATACATTTTCTCGACTGCTTGAGTGTATTGGAGTCTCGTTTGACTGGTTTTAACCTTCATCCTTTGGTTATTTGCCATTTTCTATCGATTCCACGTTTTTAGCCCTAGGGCATCTAGTGGCTTTGTGTGTTGAGCCTTCCTTAGGAGTTTTTGGTCTTTTATTGGTCCAGTCGACTTTCTGATTGCTCCCTTGCACTCGTTTAGTGGTTGTTAATCATTTCATTGCATTGTTTGAGTGACCTACCTCTTTTTCACTTGAACTCCGCCTTGTTTCGCTTTGGGCCTAGATTACATGGCTCATTTGTGTCTTTTGGATTTTTCTCGGTGTTGAAGGATTTCTTTGTCAATTCAGGGATCTGATTGTGCTTGCATTGAGTGAAATTTGCTTGTTTTTGCTCTCTTACTATCATTTCTCATAGTTTGTTTAGTGCATCTTGCCCTTAACATTAAAAAAAATAAAAAAATCTCTTTTGCTTTTCATTAGTCAATGTGAATTAGAGCTTTTCATTGTTATTAGTGATTAGTGACTTTGAAGAAAAGCTTTTTGATTTCCATTAGCTACATTAGAGATATTGTTGGTTGTTTTATGATCATTTTGTTTGTGTGAAAGCTCTCAACTCTCTTATAGTTAGCATTCATCGAATAAAATGATATACTGTGGCATATAGCTTGCATTTAGGAAATTTTGAGGCATTACATACGGTAAGGCCTGAAAACTGAAACATAATCCAAGATCAACTTTAAAATGAACTGAATGAATCTAACAACGCATTGGAACATAACACACACTGTTTAGAGGTCCAGGCTAGAGATGTGCTCTGGCGTCGTTAAACCTAGTCACTTTTGTTTCCACTCAAGGTTGGGTGATTCCTCCTTCTGTGACTCAATAGTGGTCTAGTACGGAATTGTGCTCCCACGTACCGTCGAGTATATGGGGAGACCCCACTAGGTTATCATCCTTTATCCATAGGAAGCTGAGTCTGCCACCCTATACACATGATACACCGAACACAACATTCGGGGAGATTGCTTGCATGTACGGAAAGTCCTTGGTTGATTTGTCTTTCATTTCTAAAACCAAGTTGTATATTGTAGTTCACGGTTATTCGGTACACCCTCTTTGCCTAGTATCCCTGAGCACTCATTTGATCTTTTCTGACTTCCTAAATTTGAAAGGATCACCAAGCGCTTGTCCTTTCACGCTTGTTTCAAATCTGAAAGTGATAGAGTCACCTTTTATCCATTTCTTGACTCTTAAAACATGGAACGATGAAGTTTCTTAATTTCAATGTGGTAAAAATTAAATCACCCGTGATCGCACGCCCTATTAGATTCTGTTTGTTGGCCGTTTGATTGTGTGTCTTGACTCTTTTTTAGCCCCGTGTGCGATTTTCAGTTTTTGATGGCAACTTTTCCAGAGTTCACCAACCTAGGAATCCCCTTTGATGGGAATCCTGGTTATTTTCCTCGTTTTGGGAATGTTGGTGCTCCTTACATGGCAACGTTGTCCCTTCCTGGGTTAACTGTTGGGTTGCATGTTTGGTTATTCTCCACCTCTGTGGTCCATAATGTCTCAACTACTGGTCAAACAGTTCCTCCACCTAAACAACATCATGTTGGTTCCAAGGTGGACCTCTCCCCTTCTTCACCTCTTTCTATGTCCTCATCTTCTACTTTGCCTGGTGAAAGTCTGGATTCAAGTAACCAGGTGGCTAAGAAGAAGAAGAAGAAGATGAAGAAGAAGAAGTCTCATAAGCGAGAGGGTAAAAGTGCAGCTACTGCCCCGATTACACCCTAGGTCGGACCACCTTCTGCTCTCCCGCAGAAGATCAAGTTTCCTTGTAAATTGTGCAAGGATGACCATCTTCTTCGTGATTGTCCTGGAATTTCTAGGATCTTAGAAGTATGGTCTCAAGATCTGGCCTACCCCTCATCATCCTCTAAAGCTTGTGGCGATGCCACCCTATCAACTGGCAACGGTAAGAAGAATAGGAAGATTCGATTCCCCTGTAGGCTATGTGAAGGCAACCATCTCCTTCACCTTTGTCCACTCATGGATAAAGCTTCCACTATTTTGGAAAGTCTTATAGCTTCTTCACCCCAACTCCCCGTTGGTTATCAGAGGCTCTCTTCAGATCCTCTCCCTGTCGACAAAGAGATTGATTTAAATCCTTCTCTTGTCCATCCTCCTCTTTCTGAACTGGGCTGTGCTAAGCCTATTCGGGACCAACCATTGGTCGGAGAGAGTGTCAACTTAGGTTCACCGCCTGTTGATCACTCTGTTTCAGAAGAGCATCATGCTCATGTTCTTCTCGTCTCGTCAGATTCTCCTGAGTTTGAAAACGACTCTCCTATCCCAGCTGATCCCGAGAGTCCTTCTTCGGAGCAGGGGGGCAATCATACGATTCCCCCACCAAGTAGTTCAGTCGTTTCATTCGATTAGAGTCATTTGACCACCTTCCGCCTTCCATCCCATGTGCCTTTCTAGATTACAGTACATGCCTATGATAAGGTAGTACCTGGCAGTGTCTTGGATGAGGGTGCATCTGGCAGTCTTATGCCTTCCACTACTTGGCAAGCTTTGGGCTCCCCACAGCTTGTGCCGGTCGCACAGAATCTGTTAGCGTTTGATGGAGGAACCAATCAACCATTAGGGATCCTTCCGAAGTTCCCTATTACGTTGGGAGGAAAAACCGTCTATATAGATGTACTGGTCACCCAGGGTGCTTTAGATTTCAGTCTTCTCCTTGGCCGTGACTATGTTTATGCAATGGGGACCCTTTTCTCTTCACTTTTCCGTGTGGTTTGCTTTCCACACGACGGAAGAATCATCACTATAGATCAATTATCATTCTTTAGTCCCCCGGTGCCTCCTACGCAGTTGTCATCCCCTCCTAGTCTTTATCCACCGGTTGTATCTGCCCCACCACAGGTCAACTACATGGCTACTTATCTTGTGCCTGTATCCAGTCCTGTTGCCGTCGTGCATAGTGTCCTGGGGACATTGGGTCCTGACTTCCAAGATGTTATCCTTGCACCGGGAGTGGCACTCTTGGAAGCAACAACTTCTTGTTCATTATGATGAAGTTCGTTTGGAGGATAGTTTGCTTTCATATGTCAAGCTCCTTAGAAAATGAAATTGGGTCTGGTCAAGCATAGTTCCTAATCTTGTGTCAAGCTTGTTAAAAAATGAAACAAGGGTTATGAGGATAGTTCTTTTACTACGTCAACCTCATTAAGAAATAAAACAACTCCCTTTCCAAATCGAGTATTTTGATTAAGATCTCGTAAAATACAAGTCGAGTCTTTCCAAGATCTCAAAAGTGAACCTTCATTCCATCCACTTTGTTGAATGCAATGAATATTGGGGGGCATGTACCTAATTTTGCGTCATTATGCTGGGGGCATGCGAACTTATAACAAGCATAGTTTTTCGTTTCAAGCTTGTGTAAACATGAAACCGAATCCAAGCAGAGTTCTCCATGGTTCAAGCTTGTGTAAAAATGAACCCATACCCGATGTACATCTCATGATTGCCATTTTTTATCTGCTCAATTATGCTAGATGAGCCTTGGTTGTTTCATTCCATTGCCACCATCTCTTTGGCCGATCATATGCTTTCACTCAGTTGTTTTTTCCTTTCCTGAGGAACCGCAACAATGAGTGGTTTTATTAGCCAGCCTCTTGACCGTTACATGTTTTGAGCAGTTCCACCATTTCCCGAACCAGTTGCTACCCTTTATACCACTCGATCCTCTAGGACGAGTCACCTTTAAACTCTTTTCTGACTTGTAAAATATGAAAAGATTTCCGAGTATTTTTTCCCTTTTTGAATCGTTAAAGAGAATAAAAACGGAGGTCTACTTTCAGCTCTTTTCTGACCGTTTAAAGATGAAAAGATTGCCGAGTTATTCCTCTTGACTTGTTAAACGTAAATAAGAGGCAGTTTCCTTTAAGCTCTTTTCTGACTGTGTAAAGATGAAAAGATCATTGGGCCTTTGTCGTTTCAGGATCGTTAACAGTTACGAAATGACATGATTTCGGTCACTTTTTTACTTTTTCAGGTCAAAGTCACTAATCATGAAAAGTACTCCTCGATCATAATGGTCGGGTGGTTCTTTCGAGTATTGTTTTATACTTTTTCGAGCTCGAGAGACAAAAATTTATGAAAAAGGACCCCCCTGGAGTTTTCTTTTATGCTTTCTTTTCAAACTCTATAAACATGAAAAGACGCCGAGTTCTCCCTTTGTCAGACTCGTTAAAACTTGATGACATTGGATTCCATCGAAATGACGTTTTACAAGCATATGCTATCCCCTTCAAGCTTGTTAATAAAAATAATTGGGGTACTCACTAGAAATGGTGGGGAAATGGAACCAGAATCATTGTCATGTCGGCGGTATGTCGCTCTTGAACATGGCACTTGTCTGCATTCGTCTCAGGGTGGGGACATCTCATCTCGTTTTTCACTTGCCTCCGTGGGTTTGGGTGATCCTGTTTGACCTCTCATCTACTCTTTACCTTGTGACCATGACCTCTGATCGATTGATGCCAAATACTACCAAGTCCACTATCGTGCCACTGATATATTCAAGAGAAGTTGACCTCTGCAAAATATCAACCTCCCTCTGGTAACTCATATAATCCTGATTCACAAAAACATTATCTTCCTCTGTCTCATGTCGATGATGTGGCAAACACTATGGCCCACCTTCAATCAAGGTCACTTCCTCTCAATTTTAACTCATTATCCAGGAAGCTGATCTAGAGACTCCCTTTTGGTGCCTTGGAGCCTGCATGCCTCAATGGCAGGTTCTTCGCATTCGACGCGAGGTTTTCATCATTGGCCTTCGATCAAATGATTCTATGGGTGTTCGACGTCGGCTCACTGATTCACATGATGTAGATTGTACCTGTAGTACCTTGAGGGCCATTGTCATTATTGGTGGTACCTCTCGCATCTGTTAACAACTTTCATCATTGGCTATAATCGGACGATGTTCCTACATGTTCGACTCTGGCTCCTATATTCGCATGCTTGAACATGTACTTTTGTTCAGATCGAGATGGAGCGCGAGACCTTGGATTTTGTCTGTTGGGATCCAGGCTACGATTTTGTGGATTATTATGATTATTACATGACTCATTCACTGGATGGCTGTGACCATGCCTGAGTCTATTTATCGATCCTCACTGGATGGCTGTGCCCATACCTTGGATCTAGATTATTGTGTACTCTACTATGGATGGCTGCGCCCATACCACATATGTCATGTATTTGAGATATCAGTTGTACTTCTCCACACAGGTTTTCTGGTGGCAGTGTTTTTAGTTGGACATGTTCTCGTAAAGAATTTCACCCCTCTTTCTCTCTCGGGCCTCATGCTTTAGGGAGCATTTGTTACACAAAAATTTGTCACCATCCCTACTACCCCTCTCCCGCATCTTGGAGAACTCATTCCGGGACCTATGAGAAGTGACATGGCCTACAAACACTTGCATTGCATTCCCCTGAACATGAGCTTTATTTGCCCTGAAGACATCTCTTGCTGAAAAACCCTAAAAATAACTCTTTTTCCATTGGCGCGGTTCCATAGTGCATCCCTCGCACCAAGGGGGCAAATCCTCCAAAGAGGGTGTGCCAATTGGCGCTCTGTCATAGAGTCGCACCTGCGCCAACCATAATCAGAGGTGTTTTTTAACAAATAAATGGCGGAAGTTTCATCCTAACAAATTCCTGGACTGCTATCTATTTTGAGTTGGGTGGTTTGGCTATGGATTTCCATAGAGAGGAAGTGGTTTTCCACCTCTCATAGAAGCTTCCTTGATGATATGGCCAATCCCATAATTATTGGTTATGATCCCAACTCCCCTTTCTCCATCTATAAAAGCTTGCCCATTTCCTTTGCAAGCTAGTTTTTTAGTTCCAAAGTTCCAGAGATTGAGAATTGCCAAATTTCCAAGAGCTTCATGCTGCAAGAACCTTCTTGATTTCCATAAGGCCAAATCCAAGCAAGGAGATTATTGTCCAAGAACCAAAGAGAGAGGCTTGTCCTTATTCCCGATAGGCTTTGCGAGACATGTGCTGCTGACTACCCACCAAAGGAGAATCTAGCGTCAGAACTTTGGTTGTATTCCCCTTTGATCAATTATTAATGAACGACTATTGGTTATGGTTCCACTCTTGTTGTTATTTGTGATGATGATGAGTTATGTCCTTTCTGACTGACATATAGTTGCATATGCTAGATTTTATGCTTGTTTTTGTGTCATTTCTTGTATGTGCAGGTGTCCATTCATGGATATCGTGAGGATTGTGATTTGCTGGAGCGGAGGAACGGGAGCACCACCTCTCCTACAAACAATAGCATTGGAATCCAGGTAGGCCTTTATCACCGGTCTGTTTATTTGCAATTAGGAACTTGCGCCATAGTGTATGATGATTGTTGTTAGACCTAGTCTGGGCTAGTAGGGATCGCCTCTGTCCGCAGAGGGGATTTACTTCCTCAATAAAAAGAGCCATCAAAAGTAACTGATCATGAAAATCTATAAATGACAGTACAAAATCACTTGCATGCATTAGCAAATCAACATGCAATCTAGGAGGGTGCAGTTTCAAAGCAAAAAGCAAAGTAAAGGGTCATTTAGGGCTTTGTAGTGTGCTCATGCACTTAATCAAGGGAAGGAAACCATCAAGGGTGCACTAGCGCACTCTGAATGGTAGAAGGGGTGATTTTTCATGCCTTCAGGCCTTCACTATGTGTCATGCGCTTAAGGAGAAAGAGAGGGATCACTGGCACACTCCGAAGGTATGAAGGAACATGTATTCAAGTCTTCAGTCCTTCAGGGTGTGCTCACATGCCCAAAGTCAAGGATGTTGAAAATGCAACAAGATGATGGAGCTTAGTGAAAGGAAGTTGCCTTCACTAAGTGGGCCCGCAGGCTATTTTTTGGCACAAAGTCTATTTTTAGACTATGTCTATTTTTAGACATATGGATCATGGTCTATGAGTTGCAGGATACTATTTATGGATGATAGGTCATGTTGGTAAAAATAGATGGACCTTTATTTTTAGACATATGGGCGGAGTCTATTTTTAGACTGCCAAGTCAAAAAATAAAACAGTCGAATATTATTAGCTCTTAATAATATTTGGACTATAAACATTATCTTATCCTCTTGCAGCACTTCAGTTCGAGCTACGGATGTGGCACATGCAAATTCTAGAAGGAAATACGCTTTTCCTATGGGTTAGTTGAGCTATTGCATGATGGACTTCAGTTAGAACTCAAGTGATTG
>APFE030488908.1:8513-21316 GCA_000404065.3 Pinus taeda
GGGGCAGCAACACTTCCATCTTTATAGTTGTGAGTGGTAGGCTTCCTGGTTGCCATAATTTTGCTTTCCATTTTTATTTCTAACCTGAATGCCTTCTCCAATGAATCAAGTTCCCAAAGGCGAACCTCATGTTGGATATTATCCTTTAAAGTCCCTATGAACACACCAATCTTATGCTCCTTTGGAATATCTTTTACCCTTATGTTCTATTTTTGGAAGTCCTCAATGTGCTCCATCATTGAACCCTTTTGTTTGAGATTTATCAATTGGCTAAAAAAGGTGTTGCTTTGTGTATCCTCATAATGTGCTATCATTTTTTCTGTAAAAATTTCCCAAGTGACAATTTGTTTATGAGAGCAAAGACATCGATACTATACAAGCTGATTTGGAGATCGAAAAATTGCTCCATCTGTAGTATCCATGTTTCAAGATCCTTGCCATCAAACTTCCTCATATCGATTTTTGGAACATGGTGAGTCTTCAATCCAACATTAGAGTCTATGAAATCATGATTAACATTTATTTTGTTTTCATCATGAGTTTCCATTACTACCCTTTCACCATTAGTGACCATTTCTTGTAGCAAACTATTCAAATTTATTTTCAATTCTTCCATCTTATCATCCATGACATTCATCTTAGCTTCCATCTTAGCTTCCATGCCATCCACCTTAGCTTCCACATCGTCCATATTAATTTCCACGTCATCCATCTTAGCTTCTACATCTTTCTTTAAACCATCCATCTTATTTTTTGTTACCTTTTGTGCGAGTGAAACTTGTTTCACTTGGTTTCGTAATATTGATATATCATGTTGTATTTCTTCCTCTTCTTCATGAGTCATGCTAGAGCTTTCAGGTTTCTTACTAGTTGTTTCCATTTTCTTTCTTCGGGGTATCAATTACTGATAATAATGCTTCACTATGCCCTTTGAATTCCTTCAAACTAATTTTTCAAACCAAGCTTATGCAAAAAATTAAAAAAACACACCTATTTTCACTTGTAGGAGCTCGATATTGAATATGATGTAACTCTATAATTTTGGATCTCCCAGTTCTAAAATCATGTCCTGTAATAGCCCTCTATGTCTTCTTTCTAATGCCACTAGTCTAATCAAAATTTGATTCTCCAATGAAGAGTTATGCCAAATCTCCCACTATGATCTGATTATAAACTAGTACAATAGAGCGAACTTGTACGACATTCCACATGTCGTTGTTTCAACCTTAGTACCTAAAACGGATGCACAAAAAACTAGAGGCCGTCGTCTTTTTGAAACTTCTTACGAAATTTCAATCTGATGCTCAAAACAAAAGTTATGATTATTTTCCCCAGGTCACCTATTTGGAATGTAATTCAGGAGTCTGCCAAAACGCCAACTTCCACAGATCATATATCCACCAATATAGTAAGAAAAGCTTTGAAATTTGGACCCGAAGTTCAAAAATATTTTGGCCCAAATGGGTTTTTTGTTTAGATTTAGAAACATCGTAGAAAAAATGTTAGCGTGAAAATGACACAATGACCTATTTGGAGTAGTGAAACCCTAGAATCCAAAGCTATGATACCAAATTTTATGAAACCAGCTCACTAAAAGATAGAAAAGATAGATTAGCACCTTAGAAATAAGCCTCTTCGAGGGGGCAACCTCTTTTACATTACACAAATGAACAATTCTTAGATGATTCAAATGACAAAACCTCCTTTCTATATATAGGAGTCTACGGGGTCACAATATGACCAAGCCGACCTAACAATAATAATATAAAGGCACAAAAATAACAATAGAGGGATTCTATGGGACACAATAATAAAAATAAGGGATACAACGACAATAGTAATGGGGGGATCACTAATATTATAGGGACCTAACTTCCACTGTAAAGATGGCCCTATACGATGGCTACATATCGGAAATGGTTTTCATGTCTCAATTGGCATGTCATTGTATGGTGGGGACACATGGGAAAATGATGACCACATGTGTGCCACATGTTAATGGGATGGATGTTGATGTGGAATTCACAAGGATAAATATTTTGATGGCTATAACTTTGTGTATAGAACCTAGAATTTGATGAAATTCATATCATTGGAAATATCTCAATGAGAAAAAGATGATGGTGATCTCAAAAAAAAGGTTTAAGGTGGTCAAAGGAAGATGAATATTGATAAACCCACTTCCTTAAGGTGACCAAGGAGCTTGGGTTTGTACATCTTATACCTTTAAAAAGGCCTTGAGGGAACTACATGGGTTACAAAATGCATGTAAGGTAATATGGTGAAATTGGGCTAGAGGTACCTATATGATATCCATTCTCTTAATAACACAACCCATAAATTTTCCAATACCAGCAATAATTTATCTTACCAAAAGGTATTATCCACACTTTTACCACAATATTTCATAAATACATCATTTTGGAAAAAAAATTAAGCATGCAGAAGAATTGATATGCTAAGTGAAAATAATTGTATCATTCCTTCTACCTTATAGTAATTATTTTGGGTGTTATATAAGACTTGAATATTGTGAAGGAACCTTGTGACATTTTTGAAGATGTTATGTGTTTCTTTACAAGGGAGAGAAAACTATAGTTGATCTCAAATCACACATAATAGTCTTAGGGAAACTATATGAATTGTCTTCTAATATTAATGATTAATGATTGTAATTTTTTTGTTTTTGTAGAATGTTATCAATAACAATTTTCCACACATTTTGGTGCTTATGATTTTGTTAGGAAAATATTTTTAAAGTGGGTAAGTTTATTATTGTTTTAAATCGTCACTTGGAAAGGTATAAGTTTTTTTGTTCAATTCAATCACTTTCCTCATCATTAAAATAAGTCAATATTATAAAATACGAGAATTTCGATCATAAAAAATGATTATATTTCAATATCAAAAATTATATGTTCCATTTTCTCCCATGTATGCGTTATGATATATATAATTTAGATACTGTATTATGGAATTCAAACTTTAATTATTTTATAGAAATGAAAAAGAATATATAATTGCAAATGTATGAGCGATAATATTAGAAATCAATAACATCATAGCTATCGATTTTTCTGTCAAAGTCGACCTTTAAATTTGATTAAACAAGATTCATGGTGCTAAGTAAATAAGGAAATCCTTTGAAATGGATAATACTAAGAACACTTTGGTTATGAGAACTTGCAATACGATGTAATGAAAGAATTGAGATCACCATAGTTGTAGTTTAGAATTACAACATCCTATGCAATATTAATGGTGGTCATTTTCCAAACCACATTAGACATATAATGACTCACAATTAGATAAATGTGTTTTGGAAAAATAAAAAAATAAGGTGATAAATTTTGATAAATCTTGTCTTTCCATAAGCTTAAAAATGAAGACCTAATGATAAAAAACTTTATTGTTGCTTAAAATTGAAATATGGTAAAAGAAATAGAATTCAATCTTAAAAATAAAAAAATAAAAATTATTTAGAATTACAATAAATTCTAAAAAGTATTTGGAAATACAATAAATTCTTAAATTATTTCCGTATAAAATGCAAAAATATAAAAACAAATTTATAAACATTAACAACAAAATCCATGTATCATATTTTCCAAACTAATCTCCAAATACATGCAACCAAACTGCACTGAGTTAGAAATTTGATAATTTGACTTGTTTTAACTCATTTATACGAAAATAACCACCTATGCCTCTTTTTATATATATATATATACGAAAATAACCACCTATGCATTTTTGTAAATTCTTTGAGCTGTTTTGTAGGAAAGGTGAAATACTTCATCCCTGTACCCTTGGATTCCATGTGGCATGTGGATTGATATACATTTTTCTAGCCATTCCAAATTTTAGTGGAAAGATTTCAAAATTTTCAACTTTGTCAAGTGTAAACAATCACTTTGGGTTCCCGCACTATAATCGTGAGATTTAATGTTGTCAAAACTATGAACCAATTCTTTTATATGTAAATGATATATTTCATGATAAGGAGGATTTTCCTTGTCATATGTGAAACAAGTTTAATTTTACGGTTAATGGATTAAGGTAAGGAATGATTTTTTAACTTGTATCATGAACATTGTATATTAACCATAAAACTCATGTTTTTGATATTAACACAAGCCATTACAACAATAATAACGAATACCTATAAGAAAGAGGGGGATTAGATGAACGACATATGTCATTTTTGTTCATTTATATATTTTTCACTATTTTTTGAAATGCATGCAACGTTTAGAAAATGCATTCAAATCAAAATATAAAGCATGGACATGATATATTAAGATAGGTTTTGATGCTTTAAATGGGTTGTTGTGGAATTTTCTTTCTAATGTTTTTCATTTTTTTTTGTCTAAAGCTAAAGTGAAATTATTACCACTTGGAAGAAAAAAATTGATAAATATTTAGTTAAAAGTTCAGAATTTGATTCGCTATATTTTTAGAGATATGGTCTAAGGAATTTAGGGTTTTTGTATGCTTCTGAATTTAGCCTCTAACAGGTTTCTTAATGAAAATCATCATAAATTTTATTTCGAAAATTGGATTTGAATTTTGTAAAAATTGAATGAAATTGCATAGACTGTAGTTTCTTGAGTAGGATTTTAAGTGCCAAATGTTGAAACAATGACACATGGAATATTATTCTAGTTTGTTCTACTAAAGTAGTCTATAATCAAGTCATTGTGGGATATTCGACATAACTTTATCTTGAAGAATCCAAACTCGATTTAACTTGTGGCATTGGAAAGAAAATATAGAGAGATACCTTAGGACGAAATTTCATACCTTGGGAGGCCAAAATCACAGAGGTATAATAGTTTCAAGGTCAACCATATCAACAACCCCAAAATCAAGCTCTTAAAAGGTGTGTATTTTTAAATGTGCATAACTTTTGTTTGAAAAAGAAGTTTGAAGTGATTGAAAGGGCATAGTGAAGCATAGATATCATTAGTTGGTTCTAAAATTCCTCATAGCAAAAAAATGCTACATCCATTAAGCCCTCATAAGGCTCTACTATGATGCATGAAGAAGAGGAAGAAATGCAACATGATATATCAAAATTATAGCACCAAGTGAAACAAATTTTGCTCTCACAAAGAGAAACCAAAAATGAACTGGAAGCAATGATCACTGATAATATGGATTGCCTAAAATTTGAAATAAAAAGGTGACCTTGAGGGTTTGAATGAAGGTTTCACAAAGTTTCTACAAGAAATGCTTCATGATCCAAGATCTTTTGCTTATAGATGTATTAAAGAATTACATGCATAAATTGCAATTTAACCATAGAAATTTAATGTGCACATAAGAGAAGAGGAGAAACACATAAAAGCATGAAAGAAGATAAGAGACTTGATAACGGAGTTCGTTCGATTTGGACTACGTCTCCAGGCCTTGCTCAATCAATGGGAGGCCTTCATTTATTAAGTGGCATGAGAAAGAAGAGTACAATCATCATTTACAAAAAAGGGAGTTTTATACCCCCATTCTGGAAAATGGCTGAAAAATGAAGAGCTTTGTTGGAGAAATGGACAAAACCGTTGAGTTCGTGGCATCGAAAAATGCTGAAACCATATAAAATTTGTCGAAATTTGACAAAGTGAAAATCTGGCCCCCTAGAGAAATTGTTTAGATCATGGTTCTGGCCCCCTCTCTACACTACTCATGGTTCTACCACTTGCCATTGCTCTGCCTCGAACTGCATGCACGCTCTCTCCTCTCGACGCATTGAGAAAATAGGTTTATTTAATGTTTTGGAGGGTGGATTAACCAAGAAAATGGTTAGCACATCGGTAACTTTAGGAGTTCGTTGAGGAGAGGTTGGGGGATCAAATCTCGCCCCTCCTGAATTAACCTATGCACTATTTTTTGGGTTAAATTTTGGGGTGGCAGGTCCACTGTTTTGGGTTGCCCGCCCCCATTTCCGCCGTATGTGAGTCATGGAACGATAATGTGGAGGGGCGGCGGGGTTGGCTACCCACCCCCAACACTATTTAAAAAATGTTGTTGTGGTGGCTATCGGGGATGGCGGGGTCATGGCCACCCACGCCATTTAAATAACACTTTGTTATGGTGGTTCTGGGGGTGATGGGGTCATGGCTGCCTGCCACCATATTTTTATATATTATTTTATTTTATTTTATTTAAAAGAAAATAATGATTCCACCACCCATTAGGAATTTTCCAAAACCTTATGCCATATTAGACAAATTAACAGACTCACAATTTTTCCTGGAAAATTTGTCGAATTCCAGTGCCGGATTCTTGCCAAATTGCACCCTCCTTAAGCCTGCCACATGGGTAAGTCAACCCAAAACTTTGATTGCTTCTATCTTCTTCATACAGACTCGGATTGGAGTGTCGTTTATGCCATTGGAATCAGGGAGACGAGCACGTCGGTCTGATGTCAATTTAATCAACTTTTTCCACTTTGAATTTTGGGCCTTTTTCATGCCCCTAGAGTCTAGAGATCCACTTGGATCAATCCTCCCCATTGAGGAGCTTTTAGACCGCCAAAAGCTTTATCAGTCAATTGGAATGTGAGGGAATTTTTCCCTCACGCTTTCTTTTTCTAGCCATCTTGCCTCGCTAGGGTGCATCCCTTTGAAACCAACTCGAAGGTATTCCACATCTCCTCATCATGAAGTACTGGTTCTTTTGTCAAGGATGATATCTTCAGGCAACTAAACGAGATACTCTGGTGCAAAATCATCAACTGTAGGAACTGATCCCACCTCTTCAGTGTCCATAATTAGTGGTGGCTCATAAAGCTTTAGGTTTTCCACATTCACGATGGAGTACATTTACATATATGTCGGAAAATCGAGACAAAAGGCATTGTTTGAAATCTTCTTCAAGATGGTGAATGGACCATACTGGATTGGTCACAACTTCTTCCCTTCTCCTCTCATCTTGTCCTTGTTGATATGGAACCACACTTTGTCACCCACTTGAAATTGATGGTCGACTTGTTGTTTGTCATATTGAGCCTTGTACCGGGTTTGACTTTTCTCCAAATTCTCCTGTACTACTTGGTGAATCAATTGGATCCGTTGAATGAACTGTTGTGCTTTGTCCCTTTCATCACACCCACTAGAGTCATCTTCCCTTCCAAAGACCATATCAAAATTATCTTTTGGTAGGTAGCCAAAACATGTCTTAAATGGTGAACGATGCGTAGATGAGTGCACTACTCGATTGTAGGAATGTTGCACATATGAAAGATGCTCATCCCACAACTTAGGATGTTTCGTACAATAGCCTCACAACAAGTGTACTAGGTGTGGTTGACAACCTCTATTTGTCCGTCGGTTTGTGGATGAAATGTCATGCTTCATTTCAACTTGGTGTCCATCTTCTTCCACAAGCTGGTTCGAAACTCTCCAAGAAATCAAGAGTTCCGATCTAACACAATCGACGTGGGCAATCCAAAATGGACCCAAGCATGCTGAAAGAAAAGATAAGTAGTCTGCTCTGCAATAATCTGCTTTTTACAAGGCATTAAAATACACATCTTAATAAAATGGTCAACGACGACATACAAATAGTCATGACTTTTTCTAGACAAAGGTAAACCTCCTACAAAATCCATCGACACACTTTCCCATGGACAACTCGGAATAAGGAGTGGTTTGTAGAGCTTGATTTTTCGATTACACAGATTTGAAACAAAACACATCACACATCCCTTTACATAGAGAGTCATAATGTTATTCATATAAGGCCAAAAACAAAATCTTTGTACATGACACAAAGTTTTTTCAACACCAAAATGACCAGACACAAGGGAGGTGTGGGCCTCCTCAATTACATGTACCCTTTCCCCATGGGTATGCACAATTTTCCAAGATGATACAACAGTTTCCCCTGCAAGTGATAGTTGTCCACCTATGAACCATGGGTTAGTTTTGCATAAATCTCCTTAAGGTCATCATTGTTAGCATATTGTTTAGCATAACTTTCAAAAGATAAGGAAGCATTATACAAAATAACATAAGCAGAAATCGGAGGGTGAGATAGCATATTGACCACTTTGTTGTTAGTGCCCTTCTTATACTGTATTACCAGATGAAACTGCTTAAGAAAACCCATCCACCTGAGATGACGAGATTCCTGCAACTTGGTTTGTGATTAAAGATATTGCAAGGGCAGATGATTCATATGGATGATGGTCTCCTTGTCGAATAGGTAGTGTTTCTACTTTTTCACACTCTGGACCAAGTCATATAACTCCTTGTCATAAGTGGGATAGTTTATCATAGTGTGAGATAACTTCTCTGAATGGTAACATATTGGATTCTTTTGTTGCATCAGTACGAATCCCATGGCATATTTGTTGGCATCCATCTTGATCTTGGATGGCTACTGGAGATCTAGTAAGGCCAAGACCGGTGTGGTGCTAATTCTTTCTTTCAGTGATTTGAAGGACTTCTGCTGCTTTCCTCCCCATTGAAATACCCACTTTACACTTATCAGTGTCTGTAAAGGTTCTACAATAATAGAGAAATCAACAATAAATCTCCTCCAATACTATACTGCACCCAAAAAGCTGCGAACCTCGGTTACACTAGTAGGCTTAGGCCAATTTACAATTGCTTCAACATTAGAAGGATCAATATTTAACTAACCATGACCAACAATATGACTTAGGTAAACCAAAGAGGTTTTCCCAAACTCACACTTTGACAATTTTACATAGAGTTTTTCTTTCTTCAATACATCAAGCACTTTCTTCACATGGGATACATGTTCATTCCAAATTTTACTAAAGACAAGAATATCATCTACATATACAAGATCAAATTCAAAGGCCTAAAGAGATCATTCATGACCCTCATGGAAGTGGCTAAAGCATTGCAAAGTTCGAATGGCATCACCATCCATTCAAACAACCCCTATTTGGTCCTGAAGGTGGTTTTCCACACATCCTGCTCTGCAATTTGGACCTAGTGACAACCACAACGCAAATCCAATTTGGTGAAATAGATAGCATTATTTAACTAATCTAGTAAATCATCAATGTGCGGGAGAAGGTAATGATCATCTCTTTCATTTTTCCCCTGTTCTCAAGATGAATGGCATTTACATTGGCCGAGTCAATAGTAGTTGGTTCAAACAATAATAATGAGTGTCTAATGTACTATGTAATGATCCAATATACTTAGTTACTAATTCAAGTGAGTCAAGTGCAATGCCCAAATTAAGTGCTTGTTTTCTAAACTCCTCTATAAAGCTTTGAATATCCTAATATTTGCCTTGCCTTAAGTATTTCCAATCCCTTAAGTTTTTTTTCTTATAACCCAAGGGATAAAATTGTTCCTTTAATGTAGAAATGAAACTAGGCCATGAGGAAAGAAGATTACCCACTCTCTTATTGCTTCGCAATTTTCTCTCCCACCAGAAGAGAGCAGTGCTACTCAACAAAAGAGTGGCCAGCTGAATCTTTTCCTCGTCCTCTTTGATCTATTGAATACTGCATTAGATTTCAATCTCCATAATCTACATACTAAGATTTTCTGCATTACTTTCACCGTTATACATGGGAAGATCAAATTTGACATCTAATATAAAGAAAGGTTTCTTAGATGCATCCCTTGAATTTCTATGATGATGGTGATGAGAGGAAGAAGAACTTTCACTCATGGAAGGAGAAGGAGGGGGTTCTTCTCCACCATTTCCATGCACTGAACCTTGTTCTTCTAGATTTCTCTCTTCTACTTTCTCCAACCTTGAAAGTAGCTGACGGACATTTTATGCCATGGTATAGAAGGTTTTGTAGAAATTGTGCTTCTCTTCATGAAGAGCCTCTTCATCTCCCATGTTTCTCCTCCGATGTCCACGCCCTGCTTCAGGATCGAAAGACTTTAGTTTCCCTTCACCTCTTCGGAGCCTGTTTGCAAAGACCTACTCTGATACCACTTGATCCAAGATCTTTTGCTTATAGATATATTAAAGAATTACATGCATAAATTGTAGCTTAACCATAGAAATTTATTACGCACATGGGAGAAGAGGAGAAACACATAAAAACATGAAATAAGACAAGAGACTTGATAACACAGTTCATCCAATTTGGATTATGTCTCCAGGCCTTGCTCAATCAATGGGGATTCCTTCATTCATCAAGTGGCATACGAAAGAAGAGTACAATCATCATTTACAAACAAGGAGTCTTATACTTCCATTCTAGAAAATGGCCAAAAAATGGAGAGCTCTGTTAGAGAAACGGACAACACCATTAAGTTTGTGGTGTCAAAAAATTTTGAAACCATATAAAATTTGTCGAAATCTGACAAAGTGAAAATCTGGCCCCCTAGAGAAATTTCTCAGATCATGGTTCCAGCCCCCTCTTTGCACTGATCATGGTTTCGCCACCATTTCTTTGCCTCGAACTATGTGCACGCTCTCTCCTCCCGATGCATTGAGAAAATAGGTTTATTTAATGTTTTAGAGGGTGTATTAACCAAGAAAATGGTTAACGCATTGGTAAGTTTAGGAATTCGTTGAGGAGGGGCCAGGTGATCAAATCTCGCCCCTCCTGAATTAATGTACATACTATTTTTTGGGTTAACGTTTGGGGTGGCGGGTCCGCTATTTGGGTGGCATGCCCCCATTTCCACCATATGTGAGTCATGGCCTAGTAATGTGAAGGGGCGGTGGGGTTGTCTCCTTGTCGCCCAACACTATTTAAAACATGTTGTTTCCGTTGGTACCAAGGGTGGCAGGGTCATGGCCGCCCAGCCCATTTAAATAACACTTTGTTATGGTGGTTTCGGGGAAGATGGGGTCATGGCCACCCTCCCCCATATTTTTATATTTTATATTTTTATTTTATTTAAAAACAAATAATGGTTCCACTTCCCATTAGGAATTTTCCATAACCTTAGGCCATATTAGGCAAATTAATGGACCCACAATTTCACTCGAAAATCAGGTCAGATTTAGGTGCCGGATTCTTGCCAAATTGTGCCCTCCTTAAGCCTGCCACATGGGTAAGTCAACCCAAAACCTTGATTGCTTCTATCTTCTTCATACGGACTCGGATTGGAGTGTCATTCACATCATTGGAATAAGGGTGACAAGCACTTTGATCCGATGTCAAGTTAATTGACTTTTTGCCACTTTGAATTTTGAGCCTTTTTCATGCCTCTGGCATTTAGAGATCCACCTGGATCACTTCATAGTGGTGACAAGGTATTCCATGAAACTCATGATGAGAAAAAAAGGAATGTGAATCATGATTTTAGTGACTCTAGCTTTGGATTGAAGACCAATCATATTCCAAAGATATGAGGAATTTTGATGGCAAGGATTTGGTAACATGGATACTACATATGGAGAAATTCTTTGATCTACACGATGTGCAACACACACAAAAGATACACATTCGAACTTTGTATTTAGAACCTAATCAGTTTGAGTGGTATAGATGCCTTTGTTCTTGCAAATCACTTGTCACTTTGAAAATTTTTATGGAGGAATTTATAGCACATTATGAAGATACAACGTGAAATACCTTCTTTATCCAATTGATAAATCTCAAGAAAAATGGTTCAGTTACGAAGCACATTAAGTACTTCCAAAGATTGAATATCAAGGTAATTAATATTCCAAAGGACCATCAAATTGGTGTCTTCATATGGAATTTAAAGGATAACGTCCAACATGAGGTTTTCCTTTGGAACCTAAGTCATTGAAGAATGCATCTAGGGTGGCAAGAAAAGTTGAAAGAAAACTTAAGGAAACAAGGAGGTCTACTGCTCACAACTATAAATATGGAAGTGTTGCCTCTCCTAGCCTCCTACAACCTACAAGGTTGACACCATAATAATTGGAGCAAAAAAGAGCAAAAGGTCTTTGTTACAGTTGTGATAGAAAATACACTAAAGGTCATAAGTGTGCTGAGAAGAAATTTCTTACACAAATTGTGAAGAGGAGGAAGAAAAGGAACAAGAAAAGTCAAAAGAATAATATATACACTAATAACCAAATCTAGGAGTTGAAAAGGAAGAATTGAATCCGACCATATCATGTAGTGCATTGGCAGGAATTACCACTCCGCAAACTCTCAATATAGAAGGATATATCAAGAAGAAAAAGGTAATAGTGTTGATTAATTTAGGTGACACCCATAATTTTATTCCTTGTAACAAGAACGTTATCCAAAAGTTTATGGCCGTACAAATAGGGGTTCAATCCATGCCAAGAGTGGCACAACTTAACCGTCTCCCTTTTTGAATGAGTTGCAGTTAACTAGGAACAATCTTGTAGCTAGCAACCCTGATAAATGAAAGAGAAATAAAATACTAACTATGTCAATCCTAAACACTAAATTATTTACTCAAGAAACAAACTAATCAGTGATATAAGGTTTTGACCTTAGAGTATTGTAGAGTCTTAGTTGCATTTAGTTTATAAGTTGAAGAAAGTAAATTGACCACAATATCCTTTGTGTATAAAAAATTGAATAAATGTTATAACTTCTCTTATTTATATGAAATATTGAACGTATAAGTGAATAATAAAAATAAGTGAATGATATTTATACATCAATTGTTTCTTGTTTACTTTAATTGTTGTTTGATGCATTTATACTATAAAATTTGGAAACTTAATTCATTATCTAAATTGTATGATATAGTTATTAATGAATAAGGTTTTAATTAACTGTAGAAATTTTGAATAATATGACACTTATTCATAGAGATTATCCTGATTATACACTATTTGTGGAATGCATGCATAATACATAACCTCCTCTACGTTGATCATCAATTTGCAGTATT